>PVJI01003584.1:0-121616 GCA_004026765.1 Micronycteris hirsuta
CGCTGCCTCCTCCGCCCGTTTCTGCCCTGCTCACCGGCCTGGATGTTCGTCTTCTCCTACCTCCTGGGTGTCGGACTTCCCTTCAGTTCGATTCTGTCCGTTCTGGTTGTTTAAATTTTTGCTACTGCATTAGTTGTATGGACATTCTGGATGTGCGGGCAGCGAGTGCGACCACCTACGCTGCCATCTTGGCGGAAGTTGATTTGATTTCTTATACTAGAAAACTACATACACTCTTTTGTGTCTGGTGTCCTTTGCTTAATTTGTTTTACATATGGTTTCTTTATGTATCAGCAATTTGTTCCTGTTTTTTGCTTTTTATTTCATTGTATAATGTTCTAAAATTTATCTATTAACCTATTAACATTTTAGTTCCCATTTTTTTTGGCTTTTATGAATAAAGCTACTCTGAACTTCCATGTACAAATTTTTGTTTGGATATATATTTTCATTCCTCTTGGGTAAATATCTAGGCATGAGATTGCGGGATCATTTTTTTTTTTAAACTTTTTAGGCAACAGCTAGACCATTCCCCAAAATGTCTACATCATTTTACACTCCCACGAGTCATATATGAGCTTTCCAGTTTCTCCACATCATCATCGACACATGGTATTTGTCATTTTACTTTTAGCCATTTTAGTGTTCCTAGTGGGTGTGTATTGGCATATAATTAGGGTTTTAACTTGCGTTTCGCTGATGACTAATGTAAGTATCTACATGTACTGATTGGCTATTTGTATGTCTTTTTGTGAGGTGTCTGTTCAGTCTTGCTCATTTTTTAATTGGGTTATTTGTTTTCTTATTGACTTCAGAGTGTTCTTTGTATATTCTAGACGCAAGTCCTTTCAGATGTATGTATTGTAAATACATTCTTCTAATCTGTATTTTGCCTTTTCACTTTCTGAACAATGTCTTTTGAAGAGAGTTTTGGTGAATTGTATATATGAAATAAAATTCTAGCCCTGGCTGAGTAGCTAAGTTAATTTGAGCATTGTTCCGATACATCATGGTTGCAGGTTCAAGCCCTGGTCAGGGCACATGCATGAGGCAACCAAAGGATGCACGGATAAATGGAACAACAAATCGATGTTTCTCTTCCTACCACCCGCCCCTCCGCCCCCACTTCCTTTCTCTTTCTTTCCCTCTTTCCCTTTCTCGCCCCCTTCATCACTCTCTCTCTAAAAAAAATCAGTTAAAAAAGAGTTCTAAAGCCTGGGTGCCAGCTTCGGGTTTTATGTCTGGTTCAGTTTCCTACTTTACCACTTAATAGTTTTGTAACCTTGGACAATAAGCTCTGTAAAGGCTCCACCCATGTATAAGATGGAGATAATAGTACCCACTTCACAGGGTTGTTGTAGGGAGAGCCAATTTAATTAATGTACATAAAGACTTATCATGGTACCTGGTATAAAGAGCTCCAAATCCCTGGCTGGGTAGCCCAGTTGGTTGGAGTGTTGTCCCGATGTACCAGGGTTGCGAGTTCGATCCCCAGTCAGAGCGCATACAACAATCAACCAATGAATGCATCAGTAAGTGGAACCAACAAATCAACAAATCGATGTTTTTCTGTTTCCTTTCCTCTCTCTAAAATCAATCAATAAATTTAAAAAACAAACCAAAAAACCCTTAAAAATAAAGAGCTCAGTAAAAGTTAGTGGTTATTTTTATTATTAATAAAATATATTTCCCTGCAGCATCTTTTGAGTGCTTACTAAGTAGTAGATGCTGTGAAGATTTAAAAGTGAATTAGCTGCCTTGGATTTGCAGGGAGGGTGAGATCCGTGCACAAGTAATTGTCATGCACGGTAGAGTGTGGACTTGCCTCCAGAAAGACTGGGAATGCGGGCTGTTTGGTGCAGCCCTAGAATAACCCTGAAAGTGTCAGAGCTTGACTAATAACAGTTCTTACTGGATTTCACCAAGGCCGATCAAAACAAAGTGCAGTTTTACCTATCTTGTGGAATTAAAAATCTGTAGAAAGCGTGCTATCTTTCCTTGAACGGTCTCCAGTGGTCAGTCCTAGGGAAGGCTAGGAATAAGATGTGTGAAATTTAACCTCCAATACTGTCCTGGTGAGAGGCCCTGATCAACAAATTGGTTTTTATTTATTTGTTTTTTTGTATGTAGGCATGGGGGAGCACATGCCAGAGGGAGAGAACAGGTGGGAAGGAAAGAGGGCAGAGTGCTCCCTAGATTTAACTGTTTCAGGTGCTGTGCTCTGTTCTGGAATACAGCCATTAGTAAGACAACCATGGTCCCTGTTCTTATGGAGCTTACAGTCTAGTGGGGGAAGAAAGACATTAAATAGATAACTGTAATTGTGATAAATCAATACCATGAAGGTATGTAAGGAATTATGAAAACCTATAGCAGTGGGACCTGATGTGGGAATAAGGGTGTTAATTGACGTTTCGACCTGCACACCTAACTTCAGACCTGGGCAGTGGTGACTTTGCATAGGTGACACCGCTGTTTTACTAGGCTCTTTATAATCCAAATACCTATGAACCTGCACCATTTCTTCCTGTTCACCACCCAGGTTTATCATCTCTCTTTGCCCTGTCAGATTTTTTTAGGAAGTGGTTTTTGTCCTCTCCAAAATTTTAACCTCCATATCTTACTTTGATGAGGTGTTCTGCTAACCTGGCTAAAGGTCCTTTTTATCACTTGGCCTAATTTTGCAGCTTCTGCAATCTTGCTTCATGTTTCTAGAAAATTTGTGTAATATTTTTTCCAACAAGATTTTTATTCTGAACTGTCTGTCATTCTTTACCTTCTCTTTTCTGCCCATCTGTCCCCTGTCCCTTCTATAGGATTAGTAATCTGGAAGTATATTTTCTGTTAGTAATTTGTCCTCTTTTTTTCTATATTAAAACATAAATTTTCTGTCCTCTTTTCCTTAATACCTAGTAAATGAAAAGAATAATTTCAAAATGCTTTCCCTGATCCATACCACACATTCTTTGGACAGTTGGACTAACTAAAATCTTCCACAAGAGGATATTACAAAATTTCCTTTTTGTTTGTAAAGTAGTTCAGTTGGTTAGAGCATTGTCCTGATGTGCCAAGGTTGTGGGTTTAATCCCCAGTTAGGACACATGCAAGAAACAACCAATAAATGCATAAATAAGTGGAACAACAAACAAATTGATGTCTCTCTTTCTCTCTCTGCCCCCCACCTGTCTCTCTCATTCCCCCTCACTTCCTCCCTTTTCTCTATCTTTCTAAAAATTAAGAAATAAAAGTTTAGAAGCTCTCTACTCAATGAAACAAGCTCGTACAGGAGTTGTCAGTACCCCACCCAGACTCCATAGGCAGCTTCCCAAGCTCATGGCCAGATTGCTCATTGCCAGCACCTGAAAAAAAACAAAGTATTTCACTTGATTATTGCTTGACTGAGATAGAAATGAATTGGTCACAGTCATTATTTCATTTCTTCTGAGAGTTTATGACCTTGGTTACATATAGTTTATTTGGAACATTCTTTTTTTTTTTTTAAAGATTTTATTTATTTTTAGAGAGAGGAGAAGGGAGGGAGAAGGAGCAATGTGTGGTTGCATCTCACATGACCCTCACTGGGGACCTGGCCCGCAACCCAGGCATGTGCCCCGACTGGGAATTGAACCAGGACCCTTTAGTTCCCAGCCCGCGCTCAATCCACTGAGCTACACCAGCCGGACTGGAACATTCTTTTTTTTTTTTTTCATGAGCTTTTTTTTTTTTTTTTTTAAAGATTTTATTTATTTATTTTCAGAGAGAGGAGAAGGGAGGGAGAAAGAGAGGGAGAAACATCAATGTATGGTTGCTCCTCACATGGCCCTCACCGGGGACCTGGCCCGCAACCCAGGCATGTGCCCCGACTGGGAATCGAACCGGGACCGTCTGGTTCCCAGCCCGCGCTCTATCCACTGAGCTACACCAGCCGGGCTGGAACATTCTTAATTTGTAATATTGTGTAATTGCTTATTGTTATATGAGCTCAGGCAAGGTCCATTAGTCTTAACACACAAAGGCTATCCAGGCCGAAAGAATCTTTTTTTGCAAAATCATAATGAATTATATTTATTAAAAGCAAAACAGGTCATAGAGAAAAATTGGAAATATGTACTGCCTTACATCAGGTTTCTTTAATAAAAATAAAGAGTTATTTATGATTGTTCAATAGATTTGAGTAGTGTAGGCAACCAGCCAAGATTACTGAGGATAACCCCCAAATTCCTTTGGTGTTATTTGTTTAGTTTTACTATAAGTCACACAAAAGCAAATTTTTGGCTTATATTAATTATAGGTATGTAAACCTAGCTTTATTCTTTTATTATTGTGGTAAAATACATGTAATGTAACATTTGCCATTTTAACTATTATTAAAATGAACTGTACAATTCAGTGGCATTAATTACATTCACAGTGTTGTGTAACCAACACCATTATCTAGTTCTGAAACTTTTTCATGACCCCAAACAGAAAACTCCGTAACTACTAAGTAATAACTCCCCTTTCATTGCTCTCCCCAAGTCTCCTGGTAACTGCTAATCTACTTTGGGTCTTTATGAATTTGCCTATTCTAGGTACCTCATTTGACTGGAATCATACAATATTTATCCTTTTGTCTGCTTTCTTCACTTAGCATAATGTATTTGTTTAAGTTTTTTATGGTTATGTATATCTAACATAAATTTTACTGTTTTAACCATTTTAAGTGTACAGTTTAGCAGCATTAAGTGCAGTCACATCATTGTGCAACCATCACCACCATCCATCTCTAGAACCTTTCATTATGCCAGACTGAAACTCTCACACCCATTGAACAGTAATGCTGCATTGCCCCTCGGTTTATTCATACTCTGCTTGTAGACGCTGGGTTGTTTCCAGTTTAGGGTCACAGTGAATAATGCTGCTATGATCATGTGTGTGTGTAAAAGTTTATATGTCTATAGATAATTCTCTTGGGTATGTACTTAGAAATTCCATTTGATTTTTTGAATTTAAAATTTATTGAGGTAATTGTACATTTCTTACATGCACTTGTAAGAAATAATAGATCCCTTGTACCTTTTATCTATTTTCCCCCAATGGTAACATTTTGCAAAATTAGTACAATATCACAACCAGGATATTGCCATTGATATAATCCACAGATCTTTTTTTAAAAATTATTTTTATAATCCCCAGATCTTATTCTGATTTTCCAGTTTTACTTTTTACATTTGATTTGTCTTTTAAAGAGAAAACAGGATGGTTCAATTTGTTGAGTCTAGAGTCATTTGTTTTTTATTAGAGTTCTCAACATGCAAATTATATCTACCTCTTGCTCCAGAAATGGCACTCTGCCGCTTCCCTGGAACATCTAATCCAGACAGAGTTATTCTTGGGCAACCCTTATGTATGTATCTGCCAGCCATTACCTTTCTCCCTTCTTATAAAGACACATAAGCTCTTACTCAGAATAACTGGGTCTTTAGTTCAATTGAGTGGCCATATACAGTACAGAACTATTGATTTTTTTTTTTCAGTGCACTATTATATTCTGAACTCCAGATCAAGAACCTCTCATTGTTTAACCCGTCTTTGGTCATCCTGAAGGCACTTGAGAATCCAGCAGTATCTCAGGGTTACTAATTTCTCCTGGACAGTGTTAAGAGATTTAGGTTTGCAAAGGCTGTCCTGGCCCTGAGTAGTCACTCTGAAAAAAAAAGAGTTTATTGGAATAAAGTTTTGGCACATTTGTTCCTTATGTCATTCTGTAGGCTCAAAAAGAACAATTCCGGGAGATTTGTTTTGCTTATCCAAGGTTTCTAAATTTTCATTAATGAAAATTATTAGTTTATAGAGGAAGTTATAAAAATACCAGCTACATAAATTTTACAGGGGGGTTGCATCCTGAGAAAACAAGAGTCTACTGTGGGTAGAACTCAGGCTGGATTGTACATGATAATTATAATTGACAATGTTTCTTCCAAAGATTGAATTTTTGCTAAGTTTTTATGTTTTATGTATTATCATTAGCTTGAATTTTTCTCTTTCTCTGCCTTTTATTTCTGCCGTCACCAGAAAGCAGTTTTAAAAGATTTAAAAAAAATAGCTTTTTCCCTATATGTCACCCAGCACACAATCCTCATTTCCTCTAGTTTCAAACACAAAGGGGAGTCCAGCTCAGATAAGAAGGATCCTTGCTGCATGCCCACCTACACATGCATTCCCCATTTTATTCTGAGAGGCTGCAGCTCAAACAGAAGTTACAAAGTTAAGGGTTACTCCAAGTTCTCAAAAGAGATAATCCCTGCTTGGTTTTTTAAAAAAAAAAAGAGGTCTGTAATTCCTTTTTTAATTTATTTTAATTTTTAAATATGTTTTATTGATTTTGCTATTACAGTTGTCCCGATATGCCCCTTTGTCCCCCTCCAGCTGGTACCCCCATACCCTCCAGCAATCCCATCCCTTAGTTCATGCCCATGGGTCATGCATGTAAGCTCTTTGGCTTCTCCATTTCCTATACTATTCTTAACATCCCCCTGTCTGTTTTGTACCTACCAATTTGTACTTCTTAATCCCTGCTCCTCTTCTTCTATTCTCCCCCTCCCAACTGATAACTTTCCAAATTATCTTCATATCTGTGATTCTGTTTCTGTTCTTCTTGCTTGCTTAAGTCTGTTTTTTAGATTCAGTTGTTGATAGTTGTTGCCATTTTAGTGTTCATAGTTTTGATCTTCTTTTTAAATAAGATCCTTTAACATTTCATATAATGATGGCTTGGTGTTGATGAACTCCTTTAGTTTTACTTTGTCTGGGAAGCACTTTATCTGTCCTTCAATTCTAAATGGTAGCTTTGCTGGATAGAGTATTCTAGGTTGTAGGTCTTTGCTTTTCATCACTTTGAATACTTCTTGCCAGTCCCTTCAGCCTGCAAAGTTTCTGTTGAGAAATTAGCTGACAGTCTTATGGGAACTCCTCTGTAGATAACTCTCTGCTTTTCTCTTACTGCTTTTAAGATTCTCTCTTTATCTTTAATCGTTGGGATTTTAATTATGATGTGTAATTATGATGTGTGTTGGTGTGGTTCTCTTTGGGTGCAACTTGTTTGGGACTCTTTGTACTTCCGGGATTTATATGTCTGTTTCTTTCATCAAATTAGGGAAGTTTTCTGTCATTATTTTTTCAAATAAGTTTTCAATTTCTTGCTCTTCCTCTTCTCCTTCTGGCACCCCTATGATTCGGATGTTGGTATGTTTGGAAATGTCCCAGAGGCTCCTTATTCTGTTCTCTTTTTTTTTTTTTAATTCTTTTTTCTTTTGCTGTTCTGATTGAATGCTTTTTTTCTTCCTTATGTTCCAAATCATTGATTTGAATCTCGGCTTCATCCCCTCCACTGTTGGTTCCCTGTGGATTGTTCTTTATTTCACTTAATGCAGCCTTCATTTCTTCCTGGGTCTTTTTTATGCTGTTGCAATGCCCAGTGAGTTCTGTGAGCATCCTGCCAACCAGTGTTTCGAACTGTTCATCTGATAGATCTTTTTCATTTAGTTCTCCATTTCATTTAGTTCTTTTCCTTGAGTTTTGTTTTGTTCTTTCATTTGGGCCATATTTCTTTGTCTCCTAAATTTGGCAGCCTCCCTGTGTTTGTTTCTGTGTATTAGATAGAGCTGCTTTGACTCCCTGTCTTAGTAGTAGTGTGGCCTATTGTAGAAAAGGCACCCATCTGGATGAATGTGGCTTCTTTAAATCCTTGGTTGTAGGACTTCCATACAGCTCGGTTTTCTGACGAATCTGGGTGATGTTTGTATTGTAGTTTAGATGTAATTTTTGCTGTAGCTATGCGCAGAGACAAAGCTTGTTTACCTACACCTCCATCTTGGCTGAAGTCTCTTAATCTATACAGAGCCTAAGTGAGGTGTTCTTTCCCTGAGGCCCATAGGCTCTCAAGCTATGTTCTAAATGAAGATTTTTCACTAATTTCTAACTGAAATTTACATTTCCCTGCCCGCGGCCAGCTGGGTGGTACAGGCAGTGGCTCCTTGTACACGCCGTGCCACCACACAGCTCTGTAATTCTTTTTTTGAACATGCTTTCAAATCAAGTATCTTTGACCATGAGCTCCTCTTTGACGTAATTCAGTGCCCACTAGTGATTCATTAGCTCTAAAACTTCCCACTTTTTCTTGAAAGCTTTCTTGTTTTCTGCAGGTATGGCCGTGGCTGCTCCAGTCATTGCTCCTGCATCATTTCTGATTGGTCATTGGCATTATTTTGGCCCAGAATCAGAGAGAGTAAATGCTCTGATGTCCAAATACATAGCAGAAGTAACAGGATGCAGTTAATGTGGGGTTTGATTCCTTGTTGTAGCATAGGCTTAAAATAAGGTCGGTGGAAATATGACTTTGGTTGACACAGCCTGAGAATGTCATGTTGATCCATTTACCAATAAGAATCACGGGGTACATTTGTTAGTTCTCTTTCATTATGTGAGTGTAGGGGGATCACTCAAGAGAAGGTGGTACTGTTTCCCCTTTATTTATTTATTTTTTAATCTATCCTCTGGGCTGTTGAAGTAATATTTTCACGTCATGAGGGATTGGTTGGGAATATAATTTCCATTTTACCTGACTGTGCTTCGAATTAGGACTTATCTGTCAGATACCTGCTTCCGGATGAGCTTCTTGTTGCTTTGCAGCAGGAGGGACACACAGTGGTGGGTCATTCCCACGAAGGTGATGGCAGAGATGGCTGGGACCCCCAGAGCCTGGTGTTGGAGCAGAGCAGCAGCTCCCACCCGTCTGCACTGAGAGCCAGCGAGGCCAGGGCCCCACGGCTCCTCCTCCCTGATGAGCTGGGCTTTTTTTCCTCCCTCCATCCTCTTGGGGTCTCCTTAGGGCCCTCTCCTGCCCCTCAGCCTGGACATTATTTAGTCCTAGGACATGCCTAGGCTTAGTGCACTGCCTTCAGCTGGGATGCCATTCCATTTTAAACATGAGTGAAGTTTACAGAATTCTAAAACAGAAATCAAAGATCCCTTGAAATCTTTTTTGCCTGTTCTGAACCATCTGTGTTAAGACCACATTTTGGAGCTACTAAATGTCAAGGTTTTTGACCACTCTGACCCCCTGCCTTAGTGAAAAAAAGTATATTATAAAACAGTATGCGCTGTGTGAACTCACTTTTATGAAAACACAACTTTTCTCTCACTTTATTAATCGCTGCCTGGTGTGTAAAATAGTAACAATAAAATTTATGGAATAATGTTTGAAGTGAT
This sequence comes from Micronycteris hirsuta, assembly GCA_004026765.1. Lineage (NCBI taxonomy): Eukaryota > Metazoa > Chordata > Mammalia > Chiroptera > Phyllostomidae > Micronycteris > Micronycteris hirsuta. The sequence continues at coordinate 9,250 of PVJI01003584.1, forward strand.
TGAATGGATAATAGGAAAACAATGGATGTAACACAGTAACAATGTTAGTTATACTTATTTCTAGTTGTAGTATTTGTTTATAAGTGGTGAGAGATTGATGAAAATAAAATATTTTTTATAGAAAGAGCTATGTCAGAAGTCATAAACTTAATCAGTCCCTGAAATATTTCAAGCTACTAAGAAGTTTTGTTCTCCTTTTACTCTGAAAAGCAACATAATAGTTGGATATATCATAAAGAAAAAAATATCTGTTGTAGTTTATATATGTAGAGCAAATTGGGACCCAATTCCAGAACTAATGAGAAGTTCCGTGTGTAACAACAGGTGAGTGGTGGTTCTCTTACTCTTGCTTCAGAATAGCACGCTCACGTGCCGGGATGGGAGACCCACCCCTGGCTGGAGACTTTTAGGAGACAAAGGAGAAATAATTATCCTCAGGAGCTCACAAGCCAGTGTCTGTGACTAGGAGGTTGCACATATGTATGCTTTGGTTGAATTCATTTTTAAGACAAGGATGGTCGTGTTCGTCCTGCTTAAAAGGTTGTTATGAAAAGGAACTTCTGCCCTGGCTGGTGTGGCTCAGTGGACTGAGTGCCAGCCTGCAAACCAAGGTGTTGCCAGTTTGCTTCCCGGTCAGGGCACATGGGTTGCGGGCCGGGTCCCTGGTGAGGGGTGTGGGAGAGGCAACCACACACTGATCTTTCTCTCCCTCTCTTTCTCCCTCCCTTCCCATCTGTCTAAAAGTAAATAAATAAAATCTTAAAAAAAAAAAGGAATTTTTTCAGAGCATTACTTGATAGTTCAAAAATACAAATTTAGACATGTCAATTAATGTAAATTCTGTATTTGCTACTTATAAGTAAATGTTTATTGAGTGTTTACTTTAGGTCAGGGACTGCGCCAAATGTAACTTCTTAAAAAGTATTTGTTTTTTGAGTAGGTAATATTTACTTGGTAAAACAATTTCAGAAAATGTAGTTTGAAGTCTTTCTCCCACCCTCTATCCCAGCCACCATGTTCTCATCAGTGTTTCCAGGGGGATTTTATGCATATGCACATGTATATGTATCTGCTTTTTAAAATCACAGATGATAGCATATTATACAAACTGCACCTCTCTCTTCTTGAATACAACGTATTTCATATCCCATTTAATACAATAGTAAAGATAGGTACTCATTATCTCCATTTTACAATAAGGAAACAAAGATATTTCTATTTTTTAATTTGTCCAGGGTGATGATATAACTTGTAAGTTATAGATAGAATCTACTTCCTAGGTATAGAGGGAGTTATTTTGGTACTACTTTTTTATTTATTTAACTTTCAGAAACCATTTCAGACTTATAGAAAAGTTGCAAGAGTAGATTAAAGGATTTCACGTATGCTTTGCCCAGAAATCTCCATTCAGGTTTCCGTAGCTATCTCAGTCATGTTGGCAAAAGGGATTGATTGACCCAGGAGCACATGTTCCCAGTTGTTTTTTGTCTCCAGCTCCTTCGGTCTGGAACAGTTCTTTAGTCTTTTAGCTTAGTTTTCATGACTTTGATATTTTTGGAGATCACAGGTCAGTCGTTTTCTAGACTATCTCTCAATTTGCGATTGTTCTAGGGTTTTCTTCACAGTTATACTCACATAGTGCATTTTTGGCCAAAATATCACAGAAGTTACGTTGTGTTCTTCTGATTGCATCCGATCAGGTGGCGTGCAATGTCTGTTTGTTCCATTACTCCCACATTAAAGGGAGAGAAGAGAAAAGGGAGGGGGAGAGGAAAGTAACTTTTATTGGCTGGCTTTTCAAAGAGCCTTCTGTTCAGTAAGTATCTTTTCCTTGTAGCATCCTGGCGGAGAAGAGGTTCTGCTGGAACAAGCTGGTGCAGATGCAAGTGAAAGCTTTGAAGATGTAGGCCACTCCTCTGATGCCAGAGAAATGCTAAAGCAGTACTACATTGGTGATGTGCATCCGGTAAGAACCAGCTAAGCTAGGAGTGCTTATGGACACGCAAGCTCCTGAACAGCCACAGAGCAATGGAAATTCATTCAGTCCAGCCGTCAGGCTAAATTTTCTCCAAAATCATCTAGCCTTACTGTGCTAATAAGATATGGCTTCTTGTTTATAAAACATCACATGTGATATCTTTGAAAAGCTAAGGAAACTGATTTTAGATATTTTTTTGATTGATTGAATTTTATAATGCATTGTATAGCATCTCTACTTAATTCCTTTCTAATGGTGGTAACTATGGACTTTTTAAACCATATCATCTAACAAGAGACCTTGATATGCTCAGAGTCAGGTATGGGGTGGGGGCGGGTGGCAGAATTCCCTTCTGAAGACCCTGCCTTCTCTCAGGGAATTCACTGCTGTCAGAAAGTGGTCTCATGTTCCAAGGTTAGAAACAAGCGCATAGTGAGCATTCACTTGGATATATCTTAAAATATTATTTGTTTTCCTCTTTTAACAGAATGACCTTAAACCTGAAAGTGGTAGCAAGGTAAGAAGCCATCTGTTTCTCTTGTGTGCTGCAAGGGTTTATATTTCTATTTACTCAAATAGAATTGCTTTTTTAAAAACTATCTTAACAAGAAAAGTATTTACTTTTCCCCCAAGCAAAAATCCTATTTTTCAGGAATTTGGACTCAGTACCATCTCAGGAAAAAAGAATAGCTGAGTCTTGAACAGTAGGACACATTTGTTCATGTTTCTATTTACATTTCTTTTTAAATTGAAACTCTAAAGCCATGCCCTGTATGGTTTTGAAAGAAATTAGTTTATGGGTTTAGTTGTAGAAAAGTATTTATTATTCCTACATTACATGGTACAGGTGATAATAATTGCTTTTGTATTGGGAAAAAATTGGAAAGTTGATTTTTTTTCTCTTAGAAGTCTTAGAAGGAGTTGTAGACTGAAGTAATTGAATAGAACAGCCCTTTCTGTCCCTGTTTCCCAAATTTTATCCTTTTATTGTGTAGGCTCAAATGGGCCTACACCCTTCCCATTTACTTAGCAATACAGCACAAACAGAAGAGTAAGTATTTGAAAACCTTAAGGTGCACTGCATAATGTAGCAGGAAGAAAATACGAAAGACTTTTCTGCTTCCTGCAAGCTGGGTGGTTCATCTCCCTTATGCCCTCCCAATTTTCCTTGACTTCTGTCCATCAAATAGCTATTATACTACCCCCTGATTTAAAAGAACAGCAGTGTGGTTGCTTCCTAGAACATCATGGAAGTGATGATGCTCCTTCCCCTTTTCCTCCGCTCTAGCTTCTTGCTTCCCTTTCCTCACTGAGCTGGAGTTACTGAACACATCTAACACAGCAATTAAAGTTGGCCTAGACACAAGAATTCTTTTAACTCCAGATTGCTTGACCAGTGTCTGCTGTCTGTTGCCCTGCAATCCAGAGTGTGTAAATTAACTCTTCTGTCTTGCTACACTGCTATTCTGAACTGTTGAATTGTTTTTGAAGGGGGATGAAATGGTTCTTTAAATGCTTTGTGAGCACTGTTGGTTTCTTTGTCCTCCCTTTCTAACACATGTTACTACCCATTCTTAAATCCTCACTTGTGTAATTAAGAGAAAACTCGAAGTAAGCCTGTTCGTGTTTATTGAACATGTTCAGGAAGCATTGCTCTCAAAAGGTCGACATTTGATTCAAGGGATAGTCCCATTTGTACAAGAGATGCACCTTGTATCGGGGGCCACATTCCACTTCTGACAGCAAAAATGAGAACACTCTTCATATCAAAACAATAGAAAAAATATTTGTCAAATTATAATGTCGAGAAGTCTACAAATTGCTCTTTGTCATTCTTTTTCTTCCTTGGTAGTATAGTGTGTAGCTAAGACTGTTACAGGGGTGGGAGAGTGGTGATTTCCAAAGTCTGCTCCTTGTGCCACATGTATTGGAGTCCCTTGGCACGTTTTCTGAAATATGTTACCTGTACTTCCATTAGTACTGATTCATAATCTCTGGAAGGAGAACTTGGGAATTTGCATTTAAAGTCACCCAGCTAGCCAAGTACCAGACTTTTTGGTGAATGAGATATTGGTCTTTCATTTGAAACTTAGGAAACTTTAATTCTCTTTGGTGAAAAGCACTGTCTGCTTTCTATAGGCCAAAGAATTAATTAGAGATGTCTTAAATCAAAATGGTGTTGAGCCTTGGACTTGTTGTAATAAATACAGAATAAGAAACCTTTTCAGCTCACCACATACTATAATAATTTAAAAGTCTCCAAATGTAGTTTGGCTCCTGCCTGGGTTAAGCAGTGATTCAAGACTGGGTTTTTAAGTATCTGTTTTCCTTGTGAATGTTGTGCCCAAAGGACAGTCTCCGTGCAGTAGAGAGTCTGGCAGTTGAGTGTTTTAGTCACACTGCTGCACTTCAGACAGGTCAGGCAAGCAAAGCCGTTTGGAAAATTTTCAAGACCACCTACATAGGTTGTCATAGAGCTGTAGTTGAACCTGATTTCAGGTCCAGGAAGAAATTCTTGGCCCCTCAGATTTATTTCTTGTAGAAATTTTTAAATAGGCACTTCTGTGTCTAGGATGTAGGGGTCTTTTTTTAAAATTTTTCTATCCTGGTTTAAATATTCACCATGAAGAAATGGATGTAATATTAATTTTATTAATACTTTCTTTTGATTAAGGGTTTCTGAACCTCTGTGAATAAGTGATTTTTTAAAAAGCCTGCATTATAGTACAGTTACCATTTTCCTTCTCCTTGTCCCCTTTTATTTCTCCTCCTCTCCTCCCTCCACAGCTCCATATCTCTTCCCAACCTGAAACTCGCCCCCTCCCCCCGACCCCAACAACACATGACAACAAACACTCAAACATGGCTACTTCAGAGTATAAATCAGGAACCTTTCCCCAGTTTTTTGAAACTACCTTTCATACTGCTTTTGCTATGATACAGGTAAATAATTAATGGTTACCATTGTTTTCTTCTGAGACTGATAATGTCTGAGATTCAAGGCCCTGAAATATTACAATACTAAAACTGAAAAGCTTAGAAAACAGTTGGCAATAGATGTTTTTTTAACCTGCTTCAGTCAAAGATAACTAGTTAAAAAAACCTTTTTGTCTCAATGACGCTCTTCCTTGCTGGAGCCATCAACCTTCTATTCATATTTGACTTAACATTTTCCTGATCTGCTTTTGGTTATGGAAACACCTTGGAAACAGACTTAGTGTTTCCTGTGCCAGTCCGCCTACCTGCATGCCTACTCTACTGCAAGTAACCTAGACACCTTTATGGTCCATGAAGTCTCTCATTCGAGTATGCATTTACTTCCTGATTTACTGTTTTATCACTACCATCAGTTTAGGAGATAAGGAACATACAGGTGCTATCCTGACTGAAAAAGTGGGCACCATTTCATTCATTCATTCAACAGATATTGCCTAGGCGACAGTTTAGCTGCTTCACTAGTCAAATCTCATTACAATGAATAGACCCAATAAATTGACCATTTTTTATTTATGTTTCCTGAATGGGTAGTATATGGCATACATGGTTAAAAAAAAGCTAAGACAAAGTATACTATAAAAATGACTCCCTCCAATCCCCAACTCTCATTCTCTTAGTTCCCCTTACCCAGAGGTAGCCAGCTACCATTTTCTTGTTTACTTTTCTAAAGAGGTCCTGTTCATGCATGAATATAAATAGGTAGTAGATAGGTAGGTAGATAGAGAGATAGGTGGATAGATTGCTCAATTGATAGATAGGCAGAGCAGCTGTCCCTTCCTTAAAAAAAAGTCTTACAATACTATTCTGCACCTTGCTTCTTTTTGCTTAAAAATTTGATAGTAGTGATTGTTCCTTATCAGTTCATAAAGACCTTCCTCATCCTTTTTAATACATATTTAGTATTTGATAGACAAAAGTTTTAATGAGATGACATTTGCTGTAACAGGATTTGATGTTTTTAAAAACCAGGTAAGATTTCTCCATAAAGACTTAAACATTTTTTAAATTCATTTTTAACTTAAGTTTAACTTTTGAAATCTATTAAATTTTACATAATATTAGAAGTAATCCAGACATTGCATTTAAAGCAGTTATATTTTTTTCTCTCAGATGTTACTTTTGTTATAATACAGTTTTCTATTACACATACATAATGTATTACCCACACATAACATTCAGTTTACCTTTTCTTATGGGAGAGAAACTGAAAAGAATACATTGTTCATGTAATGTAGTTAGTTGGTCCCAGATACGAAACATTTCCTTTTAAGAATTCTTTAATGGCCCTATCATACTTAAGACCTAATTTATTAAAGTTTGGAATGGAGAGGTAGATGCCCTTTAGGTGAGTAGTAATTGCCATTTACCAAAGAATTTTGTCAGTTACTTTGTTCCCTCTTTTTGCCTAACATTTGTATTTCGTAACATAATCTTTTGAAATAAAGCATAGAATGTAATGGCAAAATCACTCTTGAAAGGAAGACAAAATATCCTTTGCTAAAGGATCTCAGGGATTAATGTCTTCTTGTAATGTTCCATTTAGAAATGACATATAGTTTTGCAAAACAAGATGTCAGAGGACAAGGTAACATCCATTTTTAAATCAGTCCTCCAATGTTATAGCAAATTTTTTGTTTCTTAGGTCCCAGTAGGAAACATCCTATGAGTGTTTTAATTTTTTTCTTCAGTGATGTCTTATATATTGTATCCCAGTGGGTTCTTGAGAGAGTTGTGTATAAATTTATTTGAGAGGGTGCTTTTCATCCTTGAATTTTGTGCTTATCTACAGGGAGATATGTTTGCCAGGCTGGGCTGACTCTAGGGACATATGCTTTGCAAGACAGTAATTGTTAAGCAGTATTCTCAGCCAGAACGAAACTGTAGTACATTGGAGCCTTCGTGAGAAGGCTGTCCTCAAGATCTAGACCACACGACTGTGTTGGGACTGTAAGGTGTTTTTTGTTTGTTTTTGAAGATTTTATTTATTTTTAGAGAGAGGGGAAGGGAAGGAGAAAGAGAGGGAGAGAAACAGCAATGTATGGTTGCCTCTCACCTGGCCTCCACTGGGGACCTGGCCTGCAACCCAGGCATGTGCCCTGACTGGGAATCAAACCGGGACCTCTTGGTTCCCAGCCCGCGCTCAATCCACTGAGCTACACCAGCCAGGGCCCCTGTAAGGTGTTGAAATCATGTACTTTTGGTACTTCAACTTTTTAGGTCACAAGATGAACCTACTATTAAAATTCATATAGTGATAGCTCATGCTAAAGTTTCTTTTATTATGGGGGAAAAATCCTCTCCAGTAGTGTTTGAAGCCAAAAGTACCCAAGCTGTTTTTCATAAGTACTGGCCACATAGATACCAACATGTTCTAAATAAAAAGCTATAAAACTACCAGACCACCCAAATACTCATTAAATTTGCTGAAGGTGTTCTGTGGCTTAAAATCCACTTCTAATTTTAAATACTTACAATCCTCTTGGACTAGCAAACACCCAATTGAGGAATTAAAACAAAAGTTCCTTATATTTCTATTTTATTTAAACACTTGAAAGTCTAAATATAAACTATTTAGGCTGAAGGTACACTTATAATGCCTCTTCTGTATATTTTAATGAATTATAATGATAATTCTGGCACATTGTTTCCTATGTTATGTCCTGGTGACAGAGTATACTGTTTTTTAAGTGTGTGTGTTCTAAGTTTTCTCGTAAACAGGATTCCATAGTGAAAGCACCCCTACTGACCTCCCAAGTCCCCACTGATATATTATGACATTTCTTTATTCTTTTAACGGTAACAAAGAGGGTCAGAACTTAAGGGCACAGTGCCTCTTGGCAGAGTATCTAGGAGAGCACCTTTTTTATACCTGCTGTAAGATAGAAAAATCTGCACATAGTAGGGCTCCTTCAGTCTTCCTAGATGTGGGGGAATGGGGTTTCCTTCTCTTCTAACCTTTAGAAAGCTGTTTTTGTAGGTTTTGCTAAAATGTCCTTGGGTCAGAAAATTGTGTTGAGTTAATTGAATATGACTTTAGAATTCAAGTTCATCTGGTCTGAGCCTTTCATTTTACAAGTGAGGAAACTGATTTAGCATTGAGCTTGAAGATCTTAGACATAGTTTAGTTATGAGCAGCTTTATGAAAAGGTTACTTAGATATTATAAAATATTTCCTTTTATCCTGCAAAGTTCAGGTTTGGTATTTATGTGTATATTAATATATTTACTTATTTTACAAGGGCATTAAAGTCTTAATGAACTTTGAACTTTAGGAACCAGTATATTTAAACAGTTAATTTCTGTTAATTTTGAACTAAAATCAGAGTAGGCTTAAAGCAGGTTGGTTGTTTGGAAGTGTATTCCAAAGGCCTTGGAGAATAAGGAAAAATGCATATTAGTTATTTGGTAAGAACTCTGTATCTGATCTACTCTCTTGTAACTAAAATCATATAGTATTGCAGTTACTACTTTCCATGCCAGATATCGAGAGCAGTCACTATTTTCTTGACCAAAAATCCTGCGTGTAAATGTAAATGTGGGCAAGAGCATAACCAGCTAGCTATGCCTGAACGACCAAAGGGATAAGTTAAAGTCAATCATAAACTGTAGGAATTTCACTTAAACATTTGTTAGATTCAGGACAGGGCTTTGAAGTGGAAATGAGAATTGGAGGGCTGTGTGTAGAGAGGACGGAAGGGTAGAGGTGAAGGAAGGTTTTGTGTTAATAGAACCTTTTTGTTTTTAATGTTGTAAATTTAAAAATAACTTGTTCAGCTCCTTTCCAAACTTGGCTGATGTACTTGGCTACTAAGGACAGTGTCTTAATAACTCTTTCATTATAGTTGATTGACAGTAGAGTCACTGTAGTTTGGCAGTTACTTGGTTGTCAGTATCCTAAAGAGAAAATACACTTCTTTCTCTTCTCTTTCTTCCAGTGTTAGGGAAGTTGGTCTTTTCTACTCTAGGGATGGATTGATCTTGAAACAGGTGTTGAAATATTTAGCTAAAATACATGTATACTTTAATTTTTTATTGTTTGTTAGAAACTATTACAATTTCAGCATTTTATGGTTTGGTTCTCTCTGATCTCTCTCTTCCTCTCTTTCTTTCTCCCAGTTTGTTCATTACATTTTCTAAGGCTCATTCTAGTTAGCAGACGTGCAGGGTTTTTGGTTATAAAAAAATGCTAAAAGCTTTGAAATCTAGAGAATCCATTTATATGAACTGTATATATGGCTCTCCATTTTATTTATTTATTTTTATTTAGGATTTTATTTATTTATTAAAATATTTTATTTATTTATTTATTTTTAGAGAGGGGAAAGGGAGAGAGAAAGAGAGGGAAACATCAATGTGTGGTTGCCTCATACTCCCCCTACTGGGGACCTGGCCTGCAACCCAGGCACGTGCCCTGACTGGGAATCGAAATAGCAACCGTTTGATTCTCCAGCCGGCACTCGACCACCAAGTGATACCAACCAGGGCTATTTATTTATTTTTAGAGGGAGGGCAAGGGATGGAGAAAGAGAGAATTATCGATGTGCGAGAGATGATCCGTTTCCTCTTGTATGCCCCCAACTAGGAACCTGGCCTGCAACCCAGGCACATGCCCTAGCTGGGCATCGAATCGGTGACCTTTCAGTTTGCAGACCAGCACTCAATCCACTGAGCCACACCAGCCAGGGCTGTATATATGGCTTTTAATGTGATGCAGATTAAACATAATATAGCGCTGGCTGGTGTAGCTCAGTGGATTGAGCATGGGCTGCGAACCAAAGCGTTGCTGGTTCGATTCCCAGTCAGGGCACATGCCTGGGTTGCTGGCCAGGTCCCCAGTGGGGGCCACAGGAGAGGCAACCACACACTGATGTTTCTCCCCCTCTCTTTCTCCCTCCCTTCCTTTCTCTCTAAAAATAAATAAAATCTTAAAAAAACCCATAATACATATTTTATTCCATAGTGCTATCAGGTAAACCTTTCAAATCATCCCATTTAAAAATACTAACTTTACATTTTTGTTTTATAAATCATTATATATATGTGGATAAAGCGTAATAGGCCCTGGACATTTTCTTGATGGAATGCAATTATTTCTTGGCTACTATAGTGGAATATTTCAAAAGGCAGCATTATAAATTGAAGCACACCCATCATCACTACCACCGTCTTCCAGATCTGTTACATTTGTTTTATTTCTCAAAGATTGACCTGTACATGTTTTAATTAGCCCAGTATGTGCTATTCTAGTGGATATATCCCAGATGACAGTCATCATCAAGGTCTCAATGAAGTGTAGTATGTAATATGGTTTATCTAAAAATTTTTAATAGAAGTTTTACTTGCCTATAGGCTAATTTCTTTCAGGTTTGGGGCATGTATTCATTTGCATGATAATGTTTTGGATCTATGAAATTAAAACTCATTTCATGATCTGCTCTCAAGTATCTAGGCCACTATGTAGGGTTTTTAAAAATTCTGGGATATGACTGAAAATGGTGGTCAACAGAGTTAATATTCTGTGTTCACACCTGGAGAATTTCTACATATTGGCAGAGATGGTATTTTGGGTAGCAGTAACCTGTATTAGTGGGTTATTGCCCTCTGGCAGTAAGTTAGCAGGTATTTGGTACTATACATTTAATTAATGGAATCAGTAACTTCATTTGATATTTACTTTAATTGAATTTTAAATATTTAGTAATCATTTTTTAAAGATATAATTCAGAGCCTATCCAGTTCACCTATTTATGCCAAAATTTTGTTTTTAAGGCTCTTTTGGTATTTTATTTCCCTTAATTACATTCTCCCCCTTTCCATTGTGAAATGAACTCTAAGGTGTCTAGTCGTACTTTTAATGATTTCAGAGAATAAGCCAAGTCGTTTCAGTTAATCTATATATTGCAAGTCAAGACATTATTTTTTTTTTTAAAGATTTTATTTATTTATTTTTAGAGAGAGGAGAAGGGAGGGAGACAGAGAGGGAGAGAAACAGCAATGTATGGTTGCCTCTCACATGGCCCTCATCGGGGACCTGGCCCGCAACCCAGGCATGTGCCCTGACCGGGAATCGAACCGGGACCCTCTGATTCCCAGCCCGCGCTCAATCCACTGAGCTACACCAGCCAGGGCTCAAGACATTATTTTTAAAATACGTTTTCAGAAAATGTGATCTTAGCTACTGCCAGTGGCAAGCCCTACTGAACCAGGCATACCATTGTGACTACAAATTGGTCCATTTCAATATAGTTTGTATCAGTAGCATTTTTTTTTACATCTAAAAGATGTTTGAGTCATTTCTTTGTGCTTTGATTAATGGTTCTTCACTAGGGAATGCCAATATATTATCAGCAATAGAATTCCCAGTATCCCCATCGCATATAGATTTGTACACCTCAAATTGCATGAAAGATGAAGTTCTGTTATTAGCTACAGGTTTTATATAGATATTCAAGAACATTTATGTACTCTGTTAATCTTTATTCTTTTTGTTTGTCATTTTTGAATATGCGTCTTCTCCAGGACCCTTCAAAAAATAGCACCTGCAAAAGGTTAGTATCCCCTTAATGCACTTTATTATGCTCAACATAACATCTGACAAGGGATTCTCCCATGAATCTATCTACACGTATGACATAGCAGAAGAGTATAGTTTGACAACTAATTCTGTTTTGGCCAAAATTACTGCAAGTTCAGAAGTTCCTTAGCATTAGCAAAATTAATTTTTACAGTTTTAATCTCAAAAGTTCATGTCTTGAGTAATTTTCAAATCAAATTGGAATCACACTCAGTAAGAGGCTGGTATGCATGGACAGACAAGTGACTACTATTGAGTCAAGCCCAGCCTCTGCAGCTCAGCTCAGCTATGTAACTGCCACTTAAAACTTAATGTCATTTAATCCTCACAGTCACTCTGTAAGGTAGGTACTATTGTTACATTTTATAGAAGAAAATATTATGTATTAACAGTCATATTCAAGAATGTGGGTTTTCACTTACGGGTTACTCACAAAAGACCTCTTGCAGTAATATCAGTGCTACAGCTCTGAAAGGGATAAACGTGCCGTTCCTTTAGTGCTTCTACTCAAGATGACTATAGAATCCTTGGCTTGTGAAAAAACCTGTATAGAGATTATGTAGAGCTGCCTGTTTTGTCTTTCTGAGGTCCTATTTAAAGCATTTCAGAGAAAGAGAGAGAAAATGTGTCTTTTCTCATAAAAGTGTCATGTCTTTTTTTATTTGAGGTGAGGGACAGAGTATTAGGAACGTGCCAACTTGAAAGAAACAGTCAATTCAGCCTTCTTAACAGTAAGAACTTATGCTTAATAAGTAATTTGAAAATATAAGCCTTAAACTTGCAATAGACTTTTGCTACAGATCAAACTGAATAAGAATTATTATGCAGATGCATAAAGAATTCCTGCAAATCTATTAAAAAATAACTTAGTAGAATATGAGAAAATGATAAGCACCTTATAGAAGAGGAAACACAAATATAAGCATATTTTTAAAAGTTTAATTTCATTTGTCATCAGAGAGGTGAAGATTAAAATCTTTGAGTATATTTCACACTAACCAGATTGGCAAACATTTTTAATTTTAGAAATCAGAGGAGCTATTTAGGAAGTAAATCACCAAGATTCTTAGACCCTCTTAGGGGAATATAAATGAGTACAATCACTTGGGAAAACTGTTTGGCATTATCCATTAACTTTGACAATGTGAATAACTTTTGGCCCAGCAATTCCATTTCTTGGGATGTACTCAAGAGAAATGTGTGTACAAGTATACCAGGAAACATGTACAGGAGCATTCATAGCAGCATTATTCAAGATCTTAAAATATGGAAAATAACCCAAATAATCATTCGTTGATAAAATGAATGAATTCATTCTGATGTATTCGTACAGTGGAATGGTGCAAATCGATAAAAATAACTGAAACACGACTACTTGCAATAACCTGAATGAATCTCCAAGAAGAGAGTTCTGTCTTACAGCCAGGAAGTTTTTGTTGAACCTGAATCTCCCCTGGTGCAGTGTAAATGCATTTCCTCTGGTTCTATCTCAGTGGCAGTTAAATATTGTATTACCAAGGATTATATGAGGATTGGTAGTCAACCATCCTCAGTCTTTTGTACTGAAGAATTTCTCTTCATTGTTTTCTCAAGGATCCTGCTTTTGAGCTCTTTTGTGTCTTGTGGTTACTCTCCAAGATATCTGAATTCATGACTCTTATGGGGAGTTTACTTCATAGTTCCCACGTATCATATTGCCATTGTACATGCCAACTTGCTTTATAAATAAATAAATAAATAAATAGCTACCTGGCTGATACTCTAAACTTGTCCAGAACAGCTTTTGCCATAAATTTGCAAAGTGCTAGGCATGTTTAGGCAAAGAAAATCTTTTTTTTTTTTAAGATTTTATTATTTTTTTTAATTTTTATTTATTTTTAGAGAGAGGGGAAGGGAGGGAGAAAGAGAGGGAGAGAAACAGCAATGTATGGTTGCCTCTCACATGGCCCTCACTGGGACCTGGCCCACAACCCAGGCATGTGCCCTGACTGGGAATCGAACCAGGACCGCTTGGTTCCCAGCCCGTGCTCAATCCACTGAGCTACACCAGCCAGGGCAGAAAATCATTTTTTTTTTGTTGAATCTGGTTTTGTTGGCTTCAAAACCTTTTTAATACCAAAACTGCATATGTCTTAAGTGGAGGGGCCACCAGGGCATTTGGATCATGGAATTACTCCTTCACACCAGCAGCGCTAATAAGCTCTATTAGAGAAGTAGAATTACTTTAAGGAGAATGATGACTGTTCTGAAACGCCTAAGGAAAATCTCTCACAAGACTTTTTAAGCCAGCTGCCATTTATCTCACTTCATCAGAACTGTCAGCATTGTTCTGTGTGTGCGCACGTGTGTCTGTGCTAATATTAGTGCCCAAACTTAACGAGAGATTAAGTGGACGGGTTTGGAATTGACTGCTTGACTAACTTTGCTTTGTGATTTTGGGTGCCAGCTTAGCCTGTATTTCCTGTGTAAAAAATGAGAATAATAGTAGAACCTATTTCATAGGGCTGTTGTGAGGATTAAATTTAAAAAATACTTTTGAGGCAGTTTTTGCCGATAGTTGTACTAGAAGTTAATACTTTTAATATATATATATATATATATATATATATATATATATATATATATATATATATATATTACATATATATAAAGAAAATGGTGGCTTTTTTCAGTTTAAAAATGTTAATTGTAGAATATGGAAAAAAGCACAGAGAAAAATCTAAACTATCCATAATCCCATAACCCAGAAAGAACCACTATATGACTTTGTGAAAACACATTCGAAGGTGTGTATGTATCTTTTTTGGGTAGCATACTATACATTGTTTTTAATCTTCTTAAAATTATCATTTATCATTGTCACTCCAATCTAAATATTTGTTCTTCTCTAACTACTGTGTGATAGAAGCAGTTAAAATTCCCAAAGTAAATAAAAATTCTGTGCTCACAAAAATATTAAAATGTGAATGTTGGAAGATAGTGAACGTTTGGTATAAAATGTTCATGACTTTATTGCTTTTCTCCCCAACTTCTAGTTGCTGGACATACTGGATTTTCCCCATCATAGGCGCTATTCTCCTAGGTTTCCTGTACCGTTACTACTACACGCCGGAGAGCAAATCCTCCTGAGGAGGCCTTATTGACGTCTGGAAAGCATACTCACTTGGAATTGGAAACTAGAGACTTGATTGGAGGCTGCAGCGATGCCCTGTTCCCAAATCCTGCCAGTTGTATTCTTCCCCCTTGGAGCCCAGATGGTTAGCCACGCATCCACCTCAGGCCTGGGAACAGTGTCCTTCTTTCTCAGAGCCTTACTCCCAAAGCACCTGCTCCCTGTTCTGTGTCCTTGCCAATATTTCCTGTCTTCACTGGTTTCCATGAGCACCTTTATATTACAAAGTTTTCTGTTAATAACTACGATCCATATGTCCTACTGACATCGCCCTTTGGTAAAAATGCACATGAGACCTTAATGCAGCAGCACACTCTGGTTTTGAAGATTTCCTTTTTCCACTTTTCTTTTAAGTTAATATCAGTATTTTTAAATTCTGACTTAATTTTATTATTCGCCATAAGGGGTTTAATTCATGAAGTAAGTTGTACACTTGCAACTTAATACAGAACTGCCAAATGATCTTGTTCCTCGTTTATATTTGTTAAAACTAGAAAGAGCCGTGTGATCGTCTCCTCCCTCCCCAGCCAGTGCAGCAGGCGGCTCCTGCCACCCTCAGTCTGCTGTGCGGTGCTGGACAGAACTGCTTTCCTTTCATTTCTCGGGACAGAGAGACACAGGGAAAGGGAGCCGTGAATGGAGCGATAGGGCGAGTTCATAGCATTCTTTCTTTAGAAAAATATTAAGAAACACTGCTATAGCACAGGGGCCTGGAAAAAGCACCAAAGACTGTCCTTTACTTTGGTTTGGCACCAGTTTCTAGCCATCTTTTTTCTTAGTTTTCCTTTCCCTCAACCATCTTTCTCAGTAAAATATAAACTTGTAATGATGTCTATAGAGCTTTACCAGGGATTTTTGCTGCTTCTTTGCTTATTGGTTAGCAATTTTTTTATTCCCTGTTTTAGTGAAAGTAAGAGACTCCAAACTGATCGAAGATACAGTATTTGATCTTCTGTTTGTCCAGTAAGCACTTGAAATGGGGGATGGTGACAAGAAAATGTTTCCATTTCATCTGTTTTTTACCTCCGAGGTTCCAGTTTGTGGTTGTGTTGTTTTTCTCTTGAGAATAAAAACCTTGTAGGTTTTTTTTTTTTTTCTTGGAGGAGTGTTTCATTGAAGAGTAGGTTACTACTTAGAATTATGTTACTGTTTCTTCTTGGTTCAGGAATATCTTTGGCATATTCGCCTTTACTTTTTTTTTTCCCTGTGGAAGCACCTGAGGAGACAGTCCACTGACTGTTTTCTGCCCACCGCTGGTTGAGGTGGGTTTTCACCCTGTCCTCTGAAGGTTACCAGTCTGCCTCTGGGCCGTTGTCATATGCAGCAGGGAGAAGCGTGACTGCAGAAGGATCATGGGCACTGCTTAGTCTCTCCTCTTGCTTTCTGCTTGCCAGGGACTTGACAAGACAGGAAACTGCCCAGCACTCCAGTGTCTGCCCATGCAAACTATTTAAGAAAAAGTTCAACCCAGGTCTTATATCCTGTGATTTAGCAGTTAGTGAATTCAGAATTCATCAAAATATTACCCATTTTTGCACACTTCGATATGATACTATGGAGTGACTTTGGAGGATTTCTGGCTGACTTATTATCAGGGATATGGTCTAGTCAAACTTTTATCATTAGAAAATGTTTTTGTATGTATTATAAGATGGCACTGTAAGATAATTTATTGAAAAAAATAATTTTTGGTTGTGTAGCAAAACTGGCGTGACTGCTGATGCTCCTTTATTTGAAGGCAAGGAAGAGATGCCTTGAGTAAGAGTTTGTATGTAATTGCTGTGCTGTGAGTTGCATGATTACATGAGACCGTGCTGGGGAGAAGCAAAGAACAAAGGAGCATTGAGGAGCTGGACAGGGAACGTTCAAGCTAAAACTAAGCCGGAAGATAACTTGGATCAATCACAAGTGTATTGGCAGTCTCCAAAATTGAATGAAAAACATCTGGCTTATAAGAAACATTAAAGAACGATAGTCTTAAGTAAAACTGGTGTTTTTAATATTTTTTAGTGTAAACACCAATGCAAAAGGCATGTTTTTCTATTTCATGTTGGTTGTCCTTTCCTGTTTATATCTGGACTTGTTTTTACTCAGAGCCAGAGGAAAAGATTTTCAGACTTTGTCTCTACCATCCATGAAACTCATCCAATACCCAGGGCTCCTTTTGATCTGCTAATGTGATGTCACTTTATATTATGAAAACAACTTCTGGGTCCGTTTGCTATTATTCTGCTGCCTACATAAACAGCCAGGTGAAAGGTAGAGCTTGTGTGAGAGTTTGCAGAGGTTTTTCTAAACAATAAAGTAATACAGTATGCTGGCCAAATCCATCAAAAAGGACTTCTGTTTTAAGAAGTAGACTTGAATTCTCAAAACAGTCTCAATACTGGTAGATCGTGAAAACCCCTATGGAGCGAGGGGGGCCCGCCCCTGCTAGCTGACCAGGCCCCGGAACCAGTCTCTAGGGTGTTTGGTGTTCATTCCCGAGGATGATTAGCTGCTGCTGCACACCCTGCTGTCCACATAATGTCTGGGGATCTCAAAAGAAGGTGAGGGGAAATTTGTGTCACCAAAATAGGTTGCACTGGTCGCCAAAATTTCCTGGCCCGCTGTGCACTAAAGAACTGGTTTGGTTTCCAAATAACTTCTACAGTTGTAAAGACAGAAAAATACTGTGTTTAGTCCTTATGTGACTGCTTAAGCAGAAACAAAAACCCATTAGAACCTATAATTTGAGTCTATAAAGTTCTCTGAGCTGTTGTCATAAATGCATATGTTGTGAAATGAGAGCATTGTTGAGCTTATACTCATTTAGTTCCCACGTGGAGTAACGAAAAATGCTTTTTATAGGCCAGGTATATCATTACCCATGGTATCTCGTGCTTGCAATCTCAAGCGATACCTATCTGGTTAAATTCCATTTTAGGAAATTAAAATGCAGAATGTTAATGTTTATTATGTGTTTCCCCAGGAGAAATGGATTCAGACATGTCTTGTCTCAACAAGAAATTGATTCTTTTTAAACCATCTTATTTGGTTGTCAGATATCTCAAAAGTAATGGGGAGTTTGGTGACATTGGGCTGTTGTGGCCTGAAAGAGCCCAGTGGGGAATTTGTGGGGTGATCTCAGAGGGAGGTTCCAAGAAGCAGAGCTGAACTTCAGTTACCCACCCTCCATGCCGCCTCTTCCTCATGAGTTTTAGGAGCTGCTCTTTGCCTGCATCTATATTCTACATTTGCTATTTTCACAAAACATGATTGCGATTATTTCTTTTTACTTCACCCTCGACTGTGAGTGAGTAATATTAACATTCCTTTTGTGTATTCAATAATGCAGTTTGTTTACCTATTTTATTTCAACATATTTTGAACAAAGATCTTTGTCTCTTTCTGCTGGAATGTGCACACAGTGAATGTTTGTTAGAGCCACACACAATAAAGATACTGTTTTCCTTTTCTTGCCCTGACTACAGTTATTAAAACACACACACACACACACACACACACACACACAACAAACCTCTTTTTTTAAAGTAAGAAGTGTTGGCTTTGTAATCTTTAGGTGTTCTGGAAGAAAAGAATTTGAGGAGGGCGAAAGTCACCTGTGTCTGCTGATGCGGCGTTTACTGGAATGCAGCGGGGAGCTCTGTGGTTCAGGGTTCTTGCTGCAGCCCTTCCCTGGAAGTGAGCTGCTCATTTGATAATCATGAGAGGCAAAAACCAAGACTGTGCAGTATTGATGGGTGTGAAGTGGCCACCGGGTAGACGCGTCGGGAGTTCTGTTTTTACTGAAACCATCTGCTAAAGAGAAGCCAGTACAAGGTAATAATGTTTTGTTATCTGCAATGCCAGTCTTCACATGGTTGTTTTTCTTGGAAATAGCTAAACTGTTAGGGAAAATTAAGCACTCAGATTGAAGTTCTAGTGATTGCGTTAATAAAACAAGGGAAGTAAATCATTTTTCTCATTATATTTAAAGCCTACTGATAGCCTTCTAACATTGCTAATGAGACATGTTCATGAGGGTCTCGTTATGTCACTATCACATGAGTTGAAGATTACTACAGGAAAGGATAGTTCATTCATATCACTAGCATTTGAATCTAATGTGTAATCTTCAGCTGTGTTAATTCATATCACTGCCCTCTTCCTGAGCCTGAGTATTTGGCGGGTGCTTGACAATTCCGACCGATTCCTGAAAACCTGAGGTAGAAGAGTGTGACTCCAATTATATAAATTTAAAGGTAAAAAATAGTCTTTAGCTTTTTGATAGTTGTAGGTAACATTGGTAACCTAACTGTAATTAGCTAAATGGAAGTCTATACTATGTATTTCAAGGCCCACTCAACTTAATTACACACATATGTCTACACACCAGCATTTTAAAAACTACTTTTTTATGAAGCATTATGGAGAGACTAGAGTTGCTTTCAGATGAAACATGAGGATGCAGTTGTAATGCTGTCATTTTTATGACACCTACTATGTGTCGTGCACAAACATTTCTGCTCCTTCCACTACAGCATCCTTACGTGGTAGATAGGGGAGAGGGGTAATCCAAATTTCACTTGACTTGCCTGAGGCCACTCGGCTAACAGGAGGGCTACCGTTTAAACTCCAGTCTGGCCCTAAAACTCAGTTTCTGCTGTTGGTGGTTCCAGATAAAAACTAAGGTTAAGCTCTGCCCAAATAAATAATGTGCCCAGTAGGTCTACTAATGATTCCCATATCGATGTTCCTGTGTGTGGTTAATGGAACCAATAAGGTAATTATTTTCTTAAATAGTAAATACCAAAAAATAGCTAGTATCTTAGAGGTCTTAGTTGTCGAAGAGAACTAAGTAGAAGCAACTTCTGTAAAATGGCCGTCACATCCCATGCAAGAGTTTCCTGAAGCCCATGAATGAGAATTTAGATTCGAACTGTGGACGTGATGAAAGGCCACCTCTAGGAGACGAGTTGAGGACTGATGAAGAAATCGTTCAGCAGCACAGGTGAGAAGCCCTTGCATAACTTCACTCATCCCATCACCCATCCTGGGATCCTGGAATTAAGATTTAACCTGAACCCAAACATGTATGTTGTTTTTAATGAGAAGTAGTTGTTAATTGGTTCGCTTGATCTTGGGGTCTTCTGAATCATGTGAAAATCTGAGAAATGGAAATCTAGTCTGAGCATGTGGCATGAAGTTTGGAAACTTGTCATTTCCGGCTTTCAAAATTATACTGTATCATGAAAAGATTCAAGTTCATTGGAGAAAACATAACATAATGCAAATACAAATGCCATTTGTTACCAGTGTGGCAAATGGCATTTTTGATCTATCAGTGCCAGTCTCAAAGCAGTTTCCTATTGTTTCCCGCTCCTAAATCTCCGTGACTGAAACAATGTTAACTTTAGAACCACATGCACTTGGCAAGTGAAAGGAAAAAAAAAACAACCCAGGTGCTTGAATTTCATTTTTCCTTAAAAAAGCTTACTTTGGGGATCTTTTTTCTAGTTTCCTCATCTAAGTTTTTCAGAACTGGGTGTGGCGTTACCTTACAGAACAATAGGATGATGTCCAGAATAGAAACGAGTCTCTTAAATCTGCCCACTTTGATTTAATTATCCAAGACATCTAATCAGAAGCAAATAGGGATAGAAGTTGGGAGAAGCTGCACCGTGAGCAGGACAGGAAACTGAGCTTTCCAAGACTCCCAATCTGACCTCCTTTTCCTCTGCATGCTTCTAAAAATTTTTTGGATTCTTTCCCTTACCTCCCCTCCTAACTCCTGTGTTGTCCCCTTTGTTTTATGTTTTACCTTGAACTACTTGGCCTTATGTTTTAATAAATGACAAGGGAGCACCTCAGCCATGCCCCTCTTCGTTTTTAAGCATTATGGTACAAAAATGTACCCCATAGTCTCCTAGAGAACATGTGGAAGAAATAAAGCTGATTTGTTTATAATTTGGACCATTTATGTAAACTAGTACAATTCTGTCTGAACATCGCTGTTGACCTTCATTTAAGGCTAAATTCTACCTCTGGACCTTTCACATATGAGTCAGTCAGTTCACTTTTTGTGTAAACTAGTTCAAACGGAGGGTCTGAGACAGACTTTGATGACTGGTCTCTGCAATTTATCTGACCTGACAGTGTCTGCCTTGGTAATGTCTTTGTATGGGTTCTGCTGCTTCAAGTATGCCTAAGGAGGAACTCGTTTTTATTTCGCCAAGTCTAGGTTTCTTTGGAAAGGAGAAGTATTCCTCACCTGAAAAAAGATACACACTTGGATTAATTATTGTTACAGAATAAGATACAGAACGCTTTAAAGGTTTAAACCCAAGGCAGGCGCTCTAGTCACAAATTTTGTGTGTGTTTTATTTAAGTGTCTTCGTTAATGGATTATATGCCCTCTGAAGGAAGGGTCTTCTGTATCTGCCAGGGTGTCATTATGTGGGACCATAGGGAAGGCTAAGTGATTCGGGATGGTTCGTCACGGATCTGTTGAGTGACCATCATCTCGGACTCCCAAGTAGAGTTTGAGATGAATCCCAGTGTTACCCACCTCACTAAAACTCCATTCACTGCTGCATACCCACAAACCAGTCCTGTTTTCTCTGTCAATAGATTCAGCTGCCAGCATTCATTGGTTTCATAAAAATATTTAAAATTATTTTTCAGAACAGTTTTAAATTTACAGAGAAGTTGTGAGGGTAGTACAGAGTTTCTATAAACTCAGCCCCCATTTGCCCTGTTAACACCTTAGTACATGTTACAGTTAATGAACCGATATCAACACATTACTCAAGTCCAAAAAAATTAAGTTCATACATTATGTCTATTTCCTCCGTTTTTACCTAATGTCTTTTTTTTCTTTTCCTGTTCCTGTATCACGTTACATTTAGTCATCATGTTTTCTTAGGCTCCTCTTGACTGTGACTGTTTCCTGGGCTTTTGTTTTTGATGGCCTGGACCGTTTTGAGGCGTATTGGTCAGGTACATAGTAGGATGCCCTCTACTGGAATTTGGTATTTTTCTTATAATTAGAC
Source organism: Micronycteris hirsuta (assembly GCA_004026765.1). Lineage (NCBI taxonomy): Eukaryota > Metazoa > Chordata > Mammalia > Chiroptera > Phyllostomidae > Micronycteris > Micronycteris hirsuta. The sequence continues at coordinate 31,005 of PVJI01003584.1, forward strand.
TGAGTTGTAGGTTTGGGGGAGGAGGGAGGCTACAGAGGTCACACAAGACAAAATGCCACTTTTATCACATACCACCAGTATGTGCTGTCACTATGCTTTATGACTGTTGATGTTGACCTTGATAACTGGGCTGAGGTGGTGTTTATTAGGCTTCTCTACTAGAAAGTTATCTTTCTGAAGGAACTTTCCATACTGTTCCAGATTGGAAGGAAGTCAGTACAGACAGCCCAGCTCTACCTCCTTGAGGGTGGGGTATCTACACAGATTATTTGGAATTCTGCATAAGATACTGGCTCATAGAATTTTATACTTGATTAACATTTAAATTTTTTTTTTACTCTCCTAAAAATAACAGTACAGGCATTCTGATTGAACGTAGCAGTGTGAAAAAATGTATCTCCGCTCCCTTTCAAAAGCCACACAAATGATGAGAGTAAGGAATAAGCAAAGATAAAAACCCAAAAAGACAAAAGTGCATGACAGAGCACACCTCAGTTCTTGAAAGATCTCGAGAAATTTTGGGGAGATGGAAAGCCAGCAAACATAGAAGAGTATATAAAATGAAAATGCTTACAGGAGGACAAGCTAACAGGAAGGAGGACATACCACAGATCCCTCTTAGGGTAGAGATGAGGTAGCAGCCTTGGAAATGAGTTAAACTCGCCTTCCCACACTCAGCTCACCTCCATTGCTAACCTGAGCCTGCACAGCTGCACAGCTGCCCCTCTCCTGCTCCAACAGGAATTAGAGCTTTAGTCCTGGGAAAACACCTGAGAGGATCTTCATATGCAATTACCAGGCAAAACTGAGGGCAGCGGTGGGTATGGAGCTGAGAGTGGGAATTAAGCGGAAATTCATACTAATTGCTGACACCCTTCCATTCCTACCCCAGAATCCCAACAGCCAAGATTATAGCCCCAAGCAGGGAATAGGAAGATTCCTCTCTGGGGAAAGTCACCAATTGAAGAGAAAGACCTACAGATACTGACATTCGACACCTTCCACATGGTTCCCCTGCAGTGAAATCCTTCAACAAGCTCTGCGGATGCAAAGCATCCAAAATGGCTTTTAGAGAACTAGGACCATTTTCTGAAAATCCTTAATGTGAAAGATAGTGACCAAACAGGAAAAAAGAAGTCAGAGGAAGACATAATGTAGAAGAAATGAAAACCAAAACCCAAACCCCTGATAACTTCTGAGAGATGATACTGTATCCATGAATACAAACACAGGATGGTATTTAAAAAGAAACATTTAGAGAATAAAAATTCTAGAAATTAAAAATTTGAGGCTACCAATGAATGCTAAAATTAGTGGGCAAAAGCTTAAGAAGAAATAGGGTGTTTACATGGCCTCAAAATAGCTCCCCCAAAGCATTTGCTAATTACAAAGAGGAAACCCGTAATTTTATAATGAAGAAAGCTGGCAAACATCCCCTTAGCCACGTGATCAAGTTTGACATCACTAGTCTTAACACGTCAATATCATGTACCCTTGATGCATCGAAGATACATCATTCATAACTTCAATCTAGTCATGAGAAACTATCAGAGACCCAAATTGATGGGCATTCCACAAAATCACTGATCCATATTCAAAGGTGCCAGGTCACAGAAGACAAGAAAAGACTAAAGAATTGTCACAGGAGGAAGGAGAGTAAGGAGACATAGCAACTAAATGCACTATAGGGTCCTGGATTGGATCTTGGAACAGAAAAAGGATTGAAAAACAGGATAGTCAAAGTCTGTAGTTAATTGCATTGTTGCTGTGTTAATTTCTTAGTTTTGACAATTGTACTTTGGTTATGTAAGATGTCAGCGTTAGGGAAAGTTGGATGAAGAATACATGGGGACTGTATCTTTGCAAGTCTTCGTAAGACTAAAATTATTTCAAAATATAGATTTAAAAAATAAAAGCAGAAATAAAAATGAAAGCAAGGGAAGGTATGGAAAGTAAAAATGAGGAAATCTCCCACAAAGTGGAAAAAGAGGGAAAAGATGGAAAATTAGAGGTTCATTCCAGGAGATACCAATTTCAACTAGTAGGAGATCAAGAAGTGAAAAATGAAGAAATCATTATAGAAGTAATACAAGAAAACATCCCAGAACTAATGATTATGATTTCCGAGGTTGAAAGGATCCCTGTGTGCTCAGCAAAATAATGAAAAATAATTTACACCAAAGCCTATCATTGTGGAATTTCAGAGCCAAAGGGCTAGGAAGTAAATCCCAAACCATCAATCATGGCCACACTTTGGATTTCCTTGAAATTACCTTGGAACATTAAAAATACCAATATTTGCCCCTGACACATCAATTGAAACAGAATCTCTGTGTTCAGGGGAATCTGATGCATGGTGAGGGTTGAGAACCACTGTCCTAAAGCTTGCAAAAGAGAAGAAAAAAATAGTTCATTTACGAAGAATCAGGAAACATATCAAAACTTCTCAACAGCAGCACTGTAAATAAGAACTCAGTAGAACAATGCCTTCTAAAGGAAAATGTCTTTAAACTAGAATTCAGGATACTTAAGAAATCTGTTCATGTGAATTAAGAGTCCTTAAGCCTATTCAGAGGTTTGGACTTTTTCTAAATGAGATTTTTAAAATGTGGATGCACCCAGTTATTTCCTGTATTTGCTATGCTTCTTCCAAGCTGTTCTTTCTTTTTTTTTTAATATATTTTATTGATTATGCTATTACAGTTGTCCCATTTTTCCCCCTTTCTTCCCCTCTGCCCCCATTCCCCACTTTAGTTTTTGTCCATAGGTCATACACATAAGTTCTTTGACTTCTACATTTTCTATATTATTCTTAACCTCCCCCTGTCTATTTTCTACCTACCACTTATGCTACTTATTCTCTGCCCCTTTCCCCCCTCTCTCCCCCTATCAGTCCCCTGTTGATATCCCCCCTACCTTATATAAATCCCTTTAACATTTCATACAATAAAGGCTGGGTGATGATGAACTCCTTGAACTTGACCTTATCTGAGAAGCATTTTATCTGCCCTTCCATTCTAAATGATAGCTGTGCTGGATAGAGTATTCTTGGCTGTAGGTCCTTGCCTTTCATGACTTGGAATACTTCTCTCCAGCCCCTTCTTGCCTGAAAGGTCCCTTTTGAGAAATCAGCTGACAGTCTTATGGGAATTCCTTTGTAGGTAACTGTCTCCTTTTCTCTTGCTGCTTCTAAGATTCTCTCCTTATTTTTAATCTTGGGTAATGTAATTATGATGTGTCTTGGTGTGTTCCTCTTTGGGTCCAACTTCTTTGGGACTCTCTGAGCTTCCTGGACTTCCTGAAAGTCTATTTGCTTCACCAGCTTGGGGAAGTTCTTCATTATTTGTTCAAATAAGTTTTCAATGCCTTGGTCTTCCTCTTCTCCTTCTGGCACACCTATGACTCGATGTTGGGACGTTTAAAGATGTCCTGGAGGTTCCTAAGCCTCTCCTCAGTTTTTTGAATTCTTGATTCTTCATTCTTTTTTGTTTGGATGTTTTTTTTTCTTTCTGCTGGTCCACTCCGTTGATTTGAGTCCCAGTTTCCTTCTCATCCCTATTGGTTCCCTGCAGATTTCCCCTTATTTCCTTTATATTATCCTTCATTTGTTCAAGTAATTGCGATAATTTTTCATTGAATCCTGTGAGCATCCTGATTACCAGTGCTTTGAACTGTGCATCTGATAGGTTGGCTGTCTCTTCGTCACTCAGTTGTATTTTTTCTAGAGCTTTGATGTGTTCTTACATTTGGGCCATTTTTTTTTTCTTGGTGCACCTATTACTTTAAGGGGCGGAGCCTTAGGTGTTCACCAGGGCGGGGTAACTCACATGTGTTGTAACGCAGCCTGTGGGGGCGGGTCTTGAGAGAACAATGGTGCTTGCTCTGCTCTCCGTACTTACACTGCTACCCACAAGTAAGCTGGGCCCTTCTGTGCTGGCTCCGGGGTGAGTGGGCGGGTCTGCACAGTTCCAAGTCCCTGTGGGTCTCCCCAACGAACTCTCTTGTGAGGCTGGGAGTTCCTCCCCTGCTGCCTCAACCCCCACAGGTGATTTCAATTGGTTGCTTGAGGTTTTATTTCCCCGCGTTGGTGAGTTGCTGTGTGGTCTGCTCCGCTCCGAGTTTTTTCTCCCGGTTTATCTGCATGCGAATGAGGACCAGCCTGGTCCACCAATCTTGGCCTCGCTGGGGCCGGGTGGGCTGGGTGCTGGCCGCGTTTTGGTCAGGCACGTCTGCTGCGGGTCTCTCCCAGCAGCTGCAGCGCTTCCAGTACCACTCCACAAACCGCTGTCCTGCCCTGCTTACCGGTCTGGATGAACGTGTCTTTAATTCCTTGGTTGTTGGACTTCCACTCAGTTCGATTTTCCTTCAGATCTGGCTGTTTTTGTTGATTTAAATTGCTGATTTTCCTCTTTTGGTTGTGTGAGGAGGCACAGTGTATCTACTTACGCCTCCATCTTGCCGGAAGTCCCAAGCTGTTCTTTCTTAAACACACTCTTTATTCAAGAATTGCCTAGTTTTTAGTTTCTTCTGTGATTTGACCCAATACCACCTATCGGATTTTATAGGTTGGATTGTTACAATGAATTGGAAAATGTGCCCTCTGCTGGTATGGCAGAAAAGAGCATTCCTCTGAAAATTACAACCTTAAGTGTACCTTGATAGAGCAAGTTAACAGAAGCTTCATAACATTTAGGGTGATTATTAGATCCTTCATTGGATTGGGTCTTGGCATTGTGAAATATCCAACTTCTTTCAAAAAGGCCTAACCTATACCAAAACCCAGAGTGGGGTAGGGTTTGGTCATAAAGAAAAGATACATTCTCAGTTGACATAATAATGAATAGTAAAAGAACTGTAATTTGAACAAGAACAAACATTCAAATCCAGAAGATACTGGGTGGCTGTTGGATATCAAAGCCACAACTAGAAGGAGTGATGATCACAGGATATTATATTTTCATTTCAGTTAAATAGAATTAATACATTTTTTTGAAACTTGAGGGGTTTGGGCTTATAGAGATCACATGGGTTATGATGTACTTTTTCATATTACAACCATACATATTAGATGTAATATTTGTGCTGATAGTTGCCTCAAAATATAATAGCAATTAAAATTGGAAATAGTCAGCCCGGCTGGTGTAGCTCAGTGGATTGAGCGCGGACTGGGAACCAGAGGGTCCCGGTTCGATTCCCAGCTGGGGCACATGCCTGGGTTGCGGGCCAGGTCCCCAATGAGGACCATGTGAGAGGCGACCATACATTGCTCTTTCTCCCTCCCTTCTCCTCTCTCTGAAAATAAATAAATAAAATCTTTAAAAGAAAAAAATTGGAAATAGTCATGAGAAAAAATTGTCCTCAGAGATACTAGCTTTGTGGTAAATATTTTTCTGAAGGATATGCTGAATTTCTTACTCTTCAATTGGAATTGCTCTGGTAAGTCATCTCATTGATGCTGGGAATAGCATTAGTTATATATTTATCCATATTGGATAATTTTTTAAAGCTTTTTTTCTTTTTTTTTTTACAAAATACAGTTAGTGATACACATACATATATATGTAAAATTTATATACATATACAATGTAATACCTTATCTTTAAAAACCTATTATTTGTCCTATCATCTACAGACATACATTTTACCATTTAACAGAAAAATATCACTATTATATCTATCATATCACTGTTTTTCACTGGCGAGTGTACCTTACCTACCCAGATACTCTTTGATGATAGATTCCTCCCACAGGTTAATAATATGTGACTAGCACATTGATAAGAGAGATGTAAACATGTTACCTTCTCAACTACCTTAAGCAAATAAATATTAATACAATAATGTTTATACATGGTTCTCCTTTATAATATTTCTTTAAAATTTGAATTTTGATGGGGAGGATATTTAAACATGGAGGGGGACTGAGCGGCTGTTGGGAGTTAGCAACGTGACTAGAGGAAGTGGGGGGTGGGGAGCCGTGGCGCACACACCCTGCAGCATTTCAATGGCGGGCCCCACGTGCCCTGTCTGCCCCCGTGGGACCTGTAGAAGGGCAGGATTTGTCCTGAGTGTATACAGAGACTTGTCTCGTGCTTAACATAACTGGCAACAAATGCTGTCCCAATAACTAAAAAAATTTCTTTTGACTCAGTCCCCAAACAGGCGGTTCGAAGAGGAAGGATCATTGGATCACTGACGTTCAGAGGAGAGAGCGGGGGAGGGCTGCTGTGTTTATTTTGTCACGGTCAATTTATTCTTTCCTCATAGAGAGTTACTTCCCTCTAACCTTGACTCTCCAGCAGTATGTTCAGCCACAAATCTCCACTCTTTATAACCCTTGTTACCATTTAGCAATATCAAGCGTTTTTATAAGTGACTTGAGCTAGACGGTTTCCATCTTTATTATGTGGTTCTCTGTAGGGGGCACTCGAGTGGACTTCTCAACACCCGTCCCACCCGAGAGGGTAAGTGTGAGACAGTTGGGGTGATCCAGTCCCCCTGGACTGACGGGTTACACAGGTGACCCGATTCTCACCAGTGGGATGAGACTTCTGGAAGACGATTCCTCTCCAAAGAGAGTCACGGAAAGAATGGCTGTGGCCACCCCGCCCCCAGCCTCACAATGAAGCCAGCACCATGATGGCTGAGTGGAGAGATGAAAGACCAGGGGACTTTGCTGATTGAAGCCACGGGTTCAGTTAACCCTGAAGCACGCTGAACAGCAGGACTTCCATTTTGGGGGAGGTCATAAATTTTCTTATTGTTTAAGCCGTCTGAATTGGGGTGTCTATTACTTGCAGCTGGAAGCATCCTCACTGATAAGCTATTCTTAAGAGAAATGACTCATAGGAAAAGAATCCTCCCAGCCTCTGGTTAACTCCGGCCTCCAGAGATAATTATCTGAACCATCAGATACATAAAAAATAGTGAGGTCATAAGATTAAAATTATAATGGTTACAATAAGGGAGAGGGTGGGGATAGTGGCTGGGAGGGGGCCTGAGAGGGGCTTCTGGAATGCTAGTAATTCCTTGACCTGGGTGGTGGTTAGTTGGGTGTGTTTCCTTTGGGAGAAATTCATTGAGCTGTATACTTATGATTTGTGTACTTTTCTGCACGTAAGTTATACTTCAATAAAAAAAAGTGTTTATTTAAAAATACATTGTAACCAGACTTCCAAACAAGCTGTTTATATCTTGACTGTAAGGATATGAATGGCATATCATGGTCGTTTATTAGGCAGCCACATTTTAAGCTGTAAGGATATACTTTCTTTTAGAAAGTTCCAGAAGCTCATTGTAAAGACCTCCTGTCACTAGTGTAGGGCCAACCCTCTCTAATCTCAGCCAAAATGTTTTCCCATACAGTTTGACTGGGAGGGCCTCCAAGCCTTGCACATGAAGGACTTCATCATTTTTAGACTTCAGTCACAATGAATATTAAAGATCAGAACAAAAACTAACAGATCAGAGTCTGTCCATGTAGAGCTTTGTCAAGCAACATTTTGAGAAATGCATTTTACTTATGTGACTGTCCACTCCAAGAGAACCACCGGGTTTGGAAGAATGTAACCATGAACCTGATACAGCCTCGGTTACTGAGACTTCTAGTTCGTGGAGGAAGAGTTGTAACATGTTTTATCAGTTGTTTGTAGGAGAATAATACGAGCTTTGGGGACCAAAGTATCAGGAGAAAGACTTGGCTCCCTTAGAGGAAAACCTGCTACAGAAAGTTACCGTTGGTTGGAGAGTGGAATTGAACATGTGGCAGCAAGACGTTGGAAATAATCAGTCTTCATAAGGGAGAGGATTTGGAGAGGAATTACATCAAGAAAGTAAATGGGTAATATGGTTACTTGGTGGTCAGACCCATGGGATTAAAGTTCCTGAGAGATGTAGACCCCTGTCCTGTTTGAGTGGTCATGGATCCACAGAGCTGGGAGCTGCTAAGATGAATGTGGAGACGTGGTCCACCTACCTCCTCTGCTTTCACATTAATTATATCCTCTGTACAACCTTGTGAAGTCGGCGAGTTAGAGATAGGTGATCATGAGACACCATGAGTGAGAGAACAGGTTTCAGGGTCAGACCTGGGTTTGAGTACTGGCTGTCTTACTGGTGGAGCAGTGTTGTGTCATTTTCTCAGTCTGTGTCGGGACATTTCACAACATGTGGAGGCATTTTTGATTGCCACAACTGGAGAAGTGCCATTAGTACCCAGTGGGTAGAGGCCAGGGATGCTGCTTAGCATCCTACAATGCACGGGAAGCTCCCCACCCCAACACACACAGAATTATTCAGCCCAAGATGTCAATGGTGCCACTGCTGAGAATCCTTGGGCTCTGTCTGGTTCTCAGTCTCTTCATCTGTAAAATGGGGATATCAACATCACCTCATCAGGTTATTCTGGAGAATAGATTAAATAACAGCTGGTATTGGGCTGTCTGTTTCACTCTCTGTTCTGGGAGCTGCCCTCTTCTTAGGACTGGACATGTCTCCAGAGCCAGATATCCAGGGGCTGACTGCCAACCATCCACGGTCCCCATTTAGTGTCGTGAAATTTGTTCATAGCAGGCATGTTGCATGGCGTGACCTGTCCCTTTGCCACAGTTGAGTGGATCAGGGGTGGACACTGGATCCTAACTAAAGTAGGAAGAATTCTTTCCTCAGGGAACTTTCTAATTTGTGTTCAGAAATTCCAGGCTCAGTCTTGAATGGAGGAGATACAAACCTGAGCGCTGTGGTGGATGGGGTTGCCAAGACAACCAGCTCACAGCAAGAGGGAAGAAGGCAACAGTTAGGGAAGGAGAAGCAGAGAGTCCAGTTTCCAGAGTCGGTTCCCCAGCTGCACCCTTAGGTTCTGTAGGCCATTCTGTGTCCTTGTCATACTTTTTACTGAAGCTGGCTTTAGGTATGTGTTTCTCATGCCCACAGGACACATAGTAACTGCTCATGTAAAAGCATGCAGCATGGTGCCTTGGAATAGCAAACCCGGAATAGATGACAGTTATTATTATCATCCCCATATTAGAGACAACAAAGTTGAGACAGATTAAATAATTTGTCTTGTGTCACACAGCTCTTTAGTGGTAGACCTGATATGGAATCCAGGTCTCCTGACACCTAGACGTGAGTTCTGTTCTGATTATACTTTGAATTGTGAAATGCAGCTTTTGGAATAGTGCATGAGTAGGTAAGTAATTCAAAGTGCATCTCGATGTCTCCATGAGCCAGGACAAGAACTAGAAAATTGGCTTCAGCTCAGAAGACCTGCTCGTGATCTTCCTCGGCACATCTCCCTCTCCTGCTAAAGGTAATTAATGTCCTGTTTTTTGTTGAAATAGTTTCCCCACTTCCATATGCATCCCTAAACCACATGATTTAGTTTTACTAGTTTTGGAACTTTATATAAATGAACTTGTACTGTTCATATTATTTTGTAGCTTGTTTCTTTCAATACTGTATTTGTGAGGTTCATCCATGCTGTTATGTATAGCTGCAGTTTATTTACAATTTATCCAAGTTATTGTTAATGGACATTAGGTTGTTTCAGATTTTCGGCCAACAGTTTAGTATGGGCATCATTGCTTGGACACCCTGGTGCACATGTGCAAGAGTGTCTCCTGGGTGTATACTTAGGAGTGGACTGAAGGTATCTGACACTTCCTTTGCCCCATATCCTTGTCAGTGCGGGTTCTTTTCCATGAAGATGCCTGATGCTGTGGGTAAAGAAAGTACTGTGGCCCTGCCTGGGTAGCTCAGTTGGTTGGAGTGTCATCCTGATAAACCAAAATTGTGGGTTCGATCCCCTGTCAGGGCACACGCAAGAAGCAACCAATGAATGCATAAATAGGCGAAACAACAATTCAAATTTTCTCTCTCTCTCTCCTCCCCCCACGTCTCTAAGAATCAGTAAAAAAACATCTTAAATAAAGTACTGAGTAGCACTGTGGGGCACACAGCGATTTAAAACAGTATCCTTCCTCAGGGAGTCAAACAGAGTTGCCACGTGACCAGCAGTCGCACTCCTGGGTATCTAACCCAGAGAAATGAAACATGTTCCCACGGAAGCTTGGGCATGCGTGTAACCAAATGGTGGAGACAGCCCAAACGTCTGTCAGCTGATGAATGGATAAACAAAAGGTGGTATGTCCAAACAATGAGATACTGTTTAATAGAAAAAGGAGTGAGACACTTACACACGCAACAACACTCTGCTAAGGGAAAGAAGCCAGACACAAAAAGCCCCATCTGATGTAATTCCACCTACAGGAAATGTCCATAACGGGCAAATTCATAGAGACAGAAGGTAGAGATTTGTGGTTGTCAGAGGCTGGGAGTGACTGTAACGGGTACAGGGTTCCTTTCAAAATTAAATTTTTGGGGTAACATTGGTTAATGACATTGTATAAGTTCCAGGTGTGCAACTTTATGAGTCAACATCTGTATGCTCTATAGTGCGCTCACCACCCAAAGTCTAGCTTCCTCTGCCACCATATATTTTACCCCCTTTACCCCATTTCCCCCACTTTCATTACCCTTTGCTAACCACCACACTGTTATCTGTGTTTATGAGTTTGTTTCCTTTGTTGCTTTTTGTTTTATATTCCACCTATGAGTGAAATGATATGATCCTTGCCCGCTTCCATCTGATTTACTTCAGTTAGCATGAAACTTTCAAGGTCCAACCATGTTGTCACAAAAAGGTAGCATTTCATCATTTTTATGGCTGAGCAGTATCCCATTGTACGTATGTACCACATCTTCTTTATGCAGTCGTCCATCGAAGGACCCTTAGGTGGTTTCCGTGTCTTGACTATTATGGATAATGCTGCAGTGAACATAGGGGTATGTGTAGCCTTATGAATAAGTTTTCACATTTTTCAGGTAGCTATCCAGAAGAAGGATTGCTGGATTATATGGAGCTCTGGTCTTAATATTTTGGGGAACTTCCATACTCTTTCCCATGGAGGACGCACCCATGTACATTCCCACCAGCAGTGAATGAAGGTTCCTTTTTCTCCACATCCTCTCTGACACCTGTTACCACTTGCTTTATTGAGAACAGCCATGATAACAGGCGTGCGGTGTATCTCATTGTGGTTTTGGTTTGCATTTCCCTTACTAGTAAGGCTTACAACTAGTCAAGTTGTACATCTTTTCATATATCTGTTGGCCATCTACGTGTCTTCTTGGGAAAAGTGTCTGTTCGGGTCCTCTGTCCATTTTTTAACTGGATTATTTAGGGGATGTTTTGTTGAGTTTTGTGAGTTCTTTATTTTGGATATTTGCACCTCATTGGAGGTATCATTGGCAAACATTCAGTTTGGTTGCCTTTTTGTTTAGCTGATGGGTTTTTTTTTTTTTTCACTGTGAAGAAGCTTTTTAGCTTGCTCTAGTCCCATTCATTTATTTTTGCTTTTACTTCTGTTGCCTTTGGGTCAAATTCATAAAAAGTCCTTCTGAGACCAAAGTCCATAAGTTTAGTACCTATGTTTTCTTCTATGTGTTTTATTGTTTCAAATGTCATAGTTAAGTCTTCAATACATTTTGAGTTAATTTTTTTGTATGGTGTCAGCAGTCTAGCTTCATGTTTTTTGCATGTGAGTTTCCAATTTTCCCAGCACCATTTATTGAAGAGGCTTTTCTTTCTCCATTGTATGTTTTTGTCTCCTTTGTTTAAAATTAGTTGCCCATAGCCCTGATTGGTGTGGCTCAGTGGATTGGGTGTCAACCCACAAGGCAAAGGTCACTGATTCAGTTCCTAGACAGGGCACATGCCTGGGTTGTGGGCCAGGTCTCCGATTGGGGGTGTGCAAGAAGCAACGGATCAATGTTTCTCTTGCACACGGATGTTTCTCTTCCTCTCTTTCTCTGTCCCTTCCCCTCTCTCTCTAAAAAAATAGGTAAATAATAAATAAATAAAATTAGTTGCCCATATACGTGTGGGTTTATTTCTGGGCTCTCAATTCTGTTCCATTGGTCTGTGTCTCTGTTTTTCTGCCAATACCATACAGTTTTGATTATTGTAGCTTTGTAGTATAATTTGAAGTCAGAGAGTGTGATACCTTCAGCTTTGTTCTTTTTTTGTCAGGATTGCTTTATATATTTTGGGCCTTTTGTGGTTCCATGCAAATCTGAGGATTTTTTATTCTTTTTCTGTGAAAAATGCCATTGGGATTTTGATGGGGATTGCATTAAACCTGTAACAATGTTAATTCTTTACAGGGTTTCTTTTAATACAATGACCTTAATCCATGGTTACTTTTTATAAATTAAATTTATTGGGGTAACATTGGTTAATAACATCATATAAGTTTCAGCTGTACAATTTTGTAACATAATACATCAGATGTAGATTGCATTCTGTGCTCACCACCTAAAGTCTAGCCTCCTTCTCTTACCATACATTTGACCCCCCTTTTCCTTCTTCATTCTCCCCACCTCCCTTCTACAGGTGATGAAAATAGTCTGGAATTAGATAATGATGATGGTCTCATAAGTTTGCGAATATACTAAAAACCACTGAATTGTAATACATTAGAAGAGTGAATTTTATGGTATGTGAATTACATACATCTTCATAAAGATGTAAATAAAAACAGAGTATCCTTATCATTCATTTATTCAAAACACGTGTATTAAGCACCTAAGACACGCCAGCCATTTCTTAACACATTGGTGGGGAAACAGTGGTCAGCGCATTGTCAGATGGTTGGTCAGAACCGCCGCAGGTCACAAGCAGCACCTTCCAGAGGGGCTACTGAGGAGCGAGGCGGCCGATTGCAGAAGTGCAGGCCAGGCAACGAGATCCCTGGGGAGGGGATGGTGAGGCACTTCCGGGCTGGCCACAGAAGGCGGCCACTACCGCCAGGCCCAGAGCGCAAGGGGAGAAGGTAGTTCCTGGGACCCAGCAAGAGCTGTAGGAGAAGGCTGGGGCACTGGAGCGCGGCAGGGAGGGAGCGCCGCCCCCGTCCCTGTCCTGTCCACTCTCCCACCTCCCACTTGGGGCTTTGGGAGCCTGGGCAACACAGTCCCCATGTGTCAGCCTCCTCGGGCCTAGAGGAGGGGGAGAAGGCTGGAGGGTGACTCTGGAGATGCAAATGGAGAATAGCTATCCTTGTGGACTTTATGTAGGGAAACACAGGAAAATAAAATAATCTTTTAAAAAAGGATTTTATTTATTTACTTTTAGAAAGATGGGAAGGAGGGAGAAAGAGAGGGAGAGAAACGTCGATGTGCAAGTGATACATTGACCATCGACCAGTTGCCTCCTGCATGCCCCCAACTGGGGACCTGGCCCAAAAGCCAGGCATGTGCCCCCACCAGGAATTGAACCAGCGACCTTCTGGCTCTCAAGTCAGCGCACAATCCACTGAGCCACACCAGCCAGGTCCTAAGAAAAAGAAAATGTTAGAGCGTGATAAACGAACAGGCTGAGATGGAAGAGGGCATCTTGGCATGAGGGTGGTTGGAGGGAACAGTTTAGATTTGGTGCCTGAGAAGGTCCTTCCAAAGAGGAGGCACCGTTCAGCTGGGCCCTGAAGGGTGAGCTGCCAGGTGATGCAGGTGCTGTTTATTGAGAAGCTTGGAGGAGAAACAGCTCTGAGGGAGGAAATCAAGACTCCCCTCTGGGATATAGGAAAGACAGAACATATACAAACATTGAAAAAGAACAACCCGAGGCTGAGTGAGAATCCATGGGGCTCACAGAGAGGCGATGGCTGTGGGCTGACACCCAGGGCCTGCCTCTCGGAAGCCAGGACGTGTGTGGACTGGGCCCTCCCTGGAGGTTAGACCAAGTGCTGGCACAGCACGCTGGCTCCAGGCCTGCCTGCCTGCTCATGCGTCTCCTTCCAGCATTTATTGGGACTTCTGCCATGTCCCAGGTCCTCCCCTTACAAAGGCAAGAAGGGCCAGGGGAAGGGAGTGTCCTTTCTGAACAGCAGATGTGACACAAAGCCTTAAATAGGCAGGAGCTCCCATCTGATAGCTGGGGTGGCCACAAGGAGAAACGTGGCCTTGCCAACCATGAAGAGTCCAAAATCTACTTAGAAAAGCACCCAGGCCCATGACTAATACTGTGATGCCCTGGAAACCCCAGAGGGAGAAGCAGGCCCAACAGCCCAGCTGGTGACAAATCAAGAAAGCAGGAGAGGGCACTGAGTCTGCAGCCAACACATTCCTCCTCGCCCAGTGGGTCTGTGGCCACAGCCAGAGCCCACCCCCGGGTGCTTGTAACCTGCACAGCTTGGCACACCTGCGTATTTTCTGCCACAGAGGTCTCTCCCCTCTGGCTCCCTGCCCAGCCAGTTGCCCACAGACTGGAAAACAAAGGCTCATTGCCTTCCCTGGAGACCTGGGCTTAAGGGATGGGCCCTGGGCAGGCTGGGCGGATGCTCTGTTGATTTTTTTCCTAGCGCAGAGAATGTGACAGCCAATTCCTGTTGGAAATGGCTTTTGTTTTCTTTGGAGCACAAAGCACTTTTCCTTTCTCGTGATTGTTTCAGTTCAGGTCATGTTTAGGATGGAGATGATTTGCTAACCTAATTGCATGCCTTCCATCTCCGAGGTTCTTAACCTTTTGGGGGCACAAATCCTATTGCAACCCTGATAAAAACTATAGAGCCTCTCCCCAAACACACACACATACACACACATACCAAAGTTAACATTTAATAGTCATATGAGCAGGTTAAGACCCCCAGGGTTTAGGAGGGTGAGTCCTTCCTACTCCTCCACCCACTTTCTCCCCTCTCCTGCTTTCTTTTCCATCTGAATCTCAAAATTCCCTTTCTTTAGCACTTCTCAGAGGCCAGCGTTTCTTGCCTGGCTCCTGCCTGAATCAGTCCCGTGTGTCCAGCCTGCAGAAGAGCAGGGGCCCTCACTAGATTTGGGCTACCTCTGGCTGGGAGGCTCCAGTCCAGTGGTGCTCCAGTTTTTCAGGCAGCACAATATTCCAGCGGGATTCGTAAAACTTTTGTCTCATCTGTACCTCATTATTACGAAGGGGCTGGGCAGCGAGAGTCGCGGCCGATTCTAGAAGAGGTGGCACCGCTTTGGATGAGACAAGGGAGACAGGCGTTGTCTGGTTTTGTTAAATTCCAGAAGCAAGTCGCTTGGCCAAAAGTGCCAAAAATAAAAGGACTGTCTAGACACTTACATATTAGAAGCTCTAAAACGAAGAGAGACCAAGCTGAAGATCATTGATTTAGGCCTAAGTGGGACAAAGGTTCATTTATTTAATAAACATGTATTGCCTGCCCACCTTGGGCTGGGCCCTGGGGGTTCACGGCGAACAAGACAAAGTAGTAGAGGATTTTGGGCAGAGACAAGGGCAAGGAGGCAAATGAAACTGGGTGAAGTGATAATGGTGATGGTGATGGGGGCCTGAGCAGAGAAGATATCTCTGAGACAATGGCGTTGGAGCTGAAACCTGAACATTGAAAAGGAAGACGCCATTTGAGGGAGGAGCGTGCCAGGTGGAGGGAACAGCTGCAAAGGCCCTGAGGCTGGAACAGATTGGCCTGTTTGAGGAAAAGAAAAACACGTGTGGCTGGTGCGGAGTCAGGGAGGGGGAAGCAGGAGATAGATCACTTGGGCGTTGCAGGTGAGGATGGAGTGTGTCGAGCAAGCGGGGTGGGGGGGGGCGGGGGGAGGTCCGAAGGGATTGGGTTTGCGTGGTCAGAACTGGCCTCCGTGGAGAGAAGGGTCTTCTGGGAGAGCAAGAGCAGAAGTTGGTGCCAGCGGAGTTGTGGTCCAGGTGAGTGGGGGATGGTGGCTGGGACCCCTGGGTGGTGGTACAGATGGAAAGACTGGGACCATTTGGTGCATAATATGTTATAATGCCTGGCAGTTAAGACCCCGTGGAAGCTTTCATTTACTACATTTTTGGAAGGGCCGAAGTTACGGTGTTCCTGCCAGTCCCAGCTTTCCTGTTTGTGTCCTTCCAGGAAAAAAAAGAAACAATAACAGGTACAAGTTTTCCTCAGAGAAAGTTGCTTGGCTTTTCTTGTCTCCGTAGGATGTTACCATAATCTCCTTGGCAGGCAGGAGGAGGGAGGGACAGCTGGTATATATTAAGTGCCAACTGCATACCTTGATCTCCTTTAATCCCTCAATAACCCTGCAAGGTTCGAGTTGATATTCTTAGCCCTCTTTTTTTTTTTTTTTGAGATGAGGAAACTGAAGTTCAGAGAGGTTAGGTAAATTGCTCAAGATTACATAGTTAGCCAGTGATAGAGCTGAGATCCAAACTCAATACTGATCCCAATTCTTTCCACACTGTCCCTGGCTGGTGAGACCAGGTGAGCATGTTGCGGAGGCCTTAATGACCCAGGGCTCCCAGAGTTTTAACTCCTTCTTGGGTGAAAACTGGTCTCTATTTGGGGCCCACTAACTTTTCCAAACCATGGGGGTATGCTGAGCGTAGTGATATTCAAGAACAGTGATGCGAGACATTCCTGAATGGTCAGAAGATTTAATGACCCCAGAGAAACTAATGGACATAGGAGTTTGGGTCTTTGGATAAACAGGCTTGCTAGAAAACTCAGCTAGGGTGGAACCAATCAGGGCTAATGAGAGGTAGAATCTAGGCCAGCTGTTTTGACTTTTTTTGAAATGGGAAGCTGATGGTGGCTACCAGTGAATCATGGAGATAAACGAAGACCCTAATGACAAAGAGTTTCTGTGCTGTAAATTCGGCCCCTGCTGCTCTGTGGTCAGTTGCTTGGTAGGAGGACTCTGCCGTTTCCAGCAAGACCTCTGGCCTGTTCCTGCAGCAGCCTCAGAAGTGTGTGTGTCGCCCAGGACTCCTCCAGGTCTCAGTCCTCTCGGACTACCCAGAAGGGAGTGGGCCTTGCAGGTTCCACCTGTCCTGGCTGCCCAGGACTGTCTCAGCAACATTCCCAACAGCTGCACGTAGGAAAAGCCAGCCCATCACACCCTGGGTTACACCCAGGGTTACAGGGAGGAACCTGACATTGTGTTTCTCTTGGGCGCTTTTAGCGACGCGGTGGGTGTGCACACTACTGCTGGACTGCAGGCTCCGGGGAGGGAGCCTGCGTCTTCTCTTTTCTCTCACTGTCGTTTTTGCTGCACTCACATAAATGAACGGAGGCTGACGGACAGATATTGTGTGTCCTTCAGGATTTGACATTGTAGATGGAATTACAAGCCCATCTAGAGGAAACTGAGGCATCAAGAACAATACATTTTGGAATCAGATAGGTCTAGCTTCCAGGGAAGAGAATGAGGCCTGGGTTTCCTCCTCTGTAGAATGAGGCGACAAGGCACCATGTAGAGGGCAGTGGGCTGTAGGATTCAATGAGATGACGCATGTATTGTAGTTGCTCAGCAGCAACCCTGGCAGCGAGTACCTACCACTCCTACAACTGCCACCGATTCCTTGCATGGCACTTGGTGTTTCAATGAGGACTTTCAATTTTTTTTTTTTTTTACTATGACTCACATTACCATCCAATAATGTGTGTGCAGGTGTACCTTTACTTTTTATAATATTTGTTTATTTTTAGAGAGGGGAATGGATGGAGAAAGAGAGGGAGGGAAACATCAATGTGTGGTTGCCGCTCCCGCGCTCCCCACTGGGGACCTGGCCCACAACCCAGGCATGTGCCCTGACTGGGAATCGAACTGGTGACCCTTTGGTTTGCAGGCCGGCACTCAACCCACTGAGCCACACCAGCCAGGGCTGCATGTGTGCCTTTAAATATAACTGAAATGCAAGTTTTATGTAATAATACCCTTAGTATGTGTTATAAACTGTTTTGTTTTTTTGAAAAAAAATATTGCAGGGAACTTTTGGGGGTGATGAACAGGTTCTATATTTCCATCAGGGCAGTGGTAGCCTGGGGGTCTTTGTCAAAAGTCACTGAACTCTTCGTTAAAACGGGTTCATTTATGGCGTGGAGGTGCTATCAAAGGCCGCTGGGAGAGGCGAGAGAAAACACGCCGGCGCTTTAGGAGCCCTCGCTCTCATCAGCAGAAAGGGACGCTGGTGTCGCCGAGAGGCTACAGTGCGTCCACGTGGTGAGCAGGCCATGGGGCATGGGTGCCTACGGTCCTGTTTATGTGACACATCTGTGGATGGTCTGTAACAAATCTGAGTCCAAAGGGTGCTCACTGGCCTGCCAATAACCACCTTCAGGGAAAGATAGCTCACTGTCTCCCATTAGATTAAAAAAAAAAATTGTATGCTATTGGTATAATTTTAAAAGATCTATTTTAAATGTATTGTAAATTCATTTTGAATAGGTGATACATTCACATGGAAAATTTCCCTCCGGTTCTTGTCCTCATCTGCAGAGACACCCTCTCCCCAAGCGATAGGTGAGTAATGTTCCTAATTCCTTATGTATTCTTCCAGAATTTCTTTATGCATATGTAAGTAGATTTGTATAGAGATTCTTAACATGACATTTTTGAGCCCCACCTCTAGGAAAGAAATTAGCATTCAAACTCAATGAGCAGACAGAAGCGCTCTGGAGATTTCCCATAATCAAACACAGCTGTAGGTGGCTGGCGGGCCGGCGGCCACAAGGCTTTCATGAATCATATAGGTAAACCAATAATGGATAAGCGCTCATTATAAAGTGGCCAAGAAATGCAGTGAAAAGGAAAATCTCCCACATTTCTCCAGCCCAAAATAACGATAATTAACATTAACTGCACATTATTCCAGACTAGTGATGACCAATAGCCCTTTCTGTGATATTTCTGTGCTGTTAGAGCAACCACTCTCCACATACGCCTACTGAGTGCACGAAATGTGGCAAGTGCAACGGAGGCCCTGAATTGTTTCTTTTAGTTGCTTTTAACTTAAATACGTACAGCCACGTGTGCCTGGTGCCTGCTGGGAGGGAGAAGGCCACTCTGGCCCCTCTCGGTGCGTCCATATGAAGGAAAGACGTAGAGAAAGGCTGGGGGTGCAGGCCGCTTGCGCATCACCTGCCAAAAGCCTCATGCGTGTGATTACTAATTAGCCTGGAAACTCTACTTCTAGGAACAATCCTAAAGGAACGGTCATGAATTTGCTCAGAGTCTAGCTCTCAGAGTGTTTATTAACATGAAAAACTGGAACATTGTAGGAAAATATTTACTGCCATGGAAATATGCGCCCAACTGTCTCTTCAGTGAAAGCCAGGTTACAAAGCAGGACGATTTCGCGAAAACATAAAAATAAATAGCCTACAGTGCTGTATTTCAAACTACTCCGTACGTGGCAGGCCCTCCGCAACTGTTTGTTAAATGAATGAGTGAATGTTAATAATAGCACTGGGTGGTGAAATTGAGTGATTTTTATATTCTCTTCTGCTCTCTTGTTTATATTTCCTAACTTTCTGTGGTAAACACATATACCTTTGTGACAAGGAAAAGCATTATTGAGAACGGCAGTGTAGTTGCGAGGCCATCGTATTTCAGAGCTGAGAGGAACTCTGGAGACAAAGGCACACGCGGCTGGTTAATGGCAGAGACCCAGATTTCCCAACTGCACACAAACATCTTCCGGAGCCAAGGAGACAAGATTGCTAGGTCGCCCCTGACCGGGACAAAGTCTCTTCGTGCGGCAGGTCAGGAGTGGATTTAGAGAGGGGGAGAAAGAACAAAGGATATTAATGCTCCTCAACAAGACACGAAGTATGAAAAATCTCACCAGCAAGCTGTGGGCACCGTAACCTTTGCTCTAGCTGGGCCTGCCTCCCCCAGATCGCCCTCCGTTGTGCCTCCGGCAGGGACACCCTCCGGGACTCCCTGTCCAGCCAGCAGGTGGGAGAGAAGTCTCTGTCCCTTGGAGGGGGAAGTCTCCTGGTTGTCCCCATGTTTTGGCTCTTCTTCAAAGCCTGTTCTTTTCCAAAATTCTAAACTGAATCCCTAAGTCACCACCGTAGCTGCGGGTTGTTTTTATTCAGCAGTTGCTGTGGGTGTTCCTGATTACCGCCATCTCCCAGCTCTGAGTCCCGTGACTCGGTTCATTTGATCACATTTTGGGGGGCGGGGAGGTACTGACACTCAGCGCTGGTGGATACAAAAGTGTACAAAAAGGTATTTTCCCAAGAGAAATGAGATCATACACCCACAAAAAAACTGGACTTAGACAAAAATGTTCCCAGCGGCTTAGTCACAGTAGTCCCAACTGGCAGCAACCAAATGCCTACTTCCAGGAGGACGGTGGACAGGTTGTGGCACACACTCAGTGGAATACCACTCAGCAGTAAAAGTCGGGACGAAGTACTGATCCGCACAACGGCGTGGGTGCACCTCCAATACATTATACTCAATGAAAGAAGCCTGAAAACAAAACAACAGCAATGCAGTTCCATTTATGTAAAGCTTTAGGACAGGCAAACTTAACCTAAGGTGAAAAAAAATCAGAGCCGTCATCTTCTCTGGTAGGCGGGGGGAGGGTACTGAGTGAGGAGGGACAGAGGACTCTGGGGATGGAAATGCTCTAAATGGTGAAGGGCTGTGTGTTACACGGCTGTACCAACTTATTGAAATTCCTGGGGATGGACATGCTCTACATGGTGAAGGGCTGTGTGTTACACAGCTGTACCTACTTGTTGAAATTGTACAGTCTGAGATTTGCACATTTTGATGGGTCGATGTTTACCTAAAGAAAGGGAAGCCACAAAGAATAGTAATGACACAGAGCAGGAGTGGGAAGGGGATGAGGTATAACGTTCATAATTGTTGAAACCGGAAAGTGGGTATGTTATTCCCTTTACTTTGTATATGTTTGAAATATTCTACAATGAAAAAGTTTTAAAAGGTCTTGGCCAGTGTGCATTGGTTGGAGCATCATCCTGTAACCGAAGGGTTGCGCATTCAATGCCTGGTCAGGACATACACCAAGCTTATAGGTTCGATCCCCACCTTGGGCAGGTATGGGAGGAAACCAATTGATCAACTCTTCTCTCTCACATCGATGTTTCTGTCTCTCCCTTTCTCTGTCTCTAAGAAAGCCATGAAAAAATGTCCTCCGGTGAGGATGAAAAATAAGTTAAAAAAATATCAAAACTCTTATCTGTCTGTATTATAGCCAGGGTCCTAGCAGATAATTCGAGGAGCATCTAATAAAGGGACTATTTATAAAGGTGTATTTAGTGTGGAGAAACCACAAAAATTGTACATAACGACTTCCTTCCAGAGAGTACAATATGGAAAAGGTGAGCCAGAGGTGGTGGCGGGGGACAGAAAAAGAGTAACTCTATAGTGGAGAAATCAGATACTACCTCAGCCAGGTGACAAAGGTCAACATTGACCATCATAAATCATGCTGATATTATAGTATGTATCCCTGATATGATGTGATGAAAATAGCACTTGAACTATGTGATCTCTCTCCCCACAACCCACGACCTCAGCCTCATCACGACAAACACATTAGACAAATTTCAATAGAGGACACCTCACAGAGTGCCTGACTGGTCCCCCACAAAACCATCAAGGCTATACATCAAAGAACACAATCAACAGTGAAAAGGCAGCCTACAGAAAGGGAGAGAATATGTATAAATCATGTGTCTGGTAAGGGGTTAATATATAGAATATGTAAAGAATTCTCATGACTCAACAACAACAACAAAAATCTGATTAAAATATAGACAAAAAACTTGAGATTTCTCCAAAGAAAATATGCATGCGGCCAAGAAGCACACAGAAAGGTAACATTACTAATCATCAGGGGAATGCAAATCAAAACCGCAGTCAGATATAATTGCACACCCATTCGGATGGTTGCTATTAAATAAATTAGAAATGTTGACAAGGCCGTGGAGAAATTGGAATTCTTGTGCCCTGTTGGTGGAAACGGCAAATGGTCCAGCTGCTATGGAAAACAGTGTCGCGGTTCCTCCAATTACCAGATGATCCAGCACTTCTATCACGGGGCATCTATCCAAAAGAAGTCAAAGCAAGGCCGCTCAGAGATATTTGCACACCTATGTTCACAAGAGCCAAAAGGTGGAAGGAGCCGAAGTGTTTCAGTGGATGACTAGATACACAAAAGGTGGAATATACATTCACTGTACATGGGTGAAACTAGAGGACATCATTCATGCTAATTGACATAGGCTGGTCCCAGCAAGACAAACGCTGTATGATTTCATTTATATGAGATAGCTGGAGTAGTCAAATTCACAGAAACTGAAAGTGGAACGGCGTTCACCAGGGGCTGCGGAAAGGGGAAGGAGGAGTTGCTTCATGAGTGTCGGGTTTCAGGTTTGCAAGATGAACATGTTCCAGAGGTCGGTTGCACAATCGCATGAGAATACTTAGAGCGCGACCGACAGCACCCTGAAAAGTGATTAAGATGGGAAGTTTTGTTACGCCTATTTTACCACCATCTGTAAAAAACTGTCAGAGTTATCAAAAAGAAGGAAAGTCTGAGGAACTGTCACAGGCGGGGGAGGCTCAGTGGACGTGACGACTGCATGTCATATGCTCTCTTGGGTGGGATCCTGCAGCACCAGAAGGACGTTAGGTCAGCTACGGAAATGTGAGTAAACTGTGGACCATAGTTAATAAGGACACACCAACGCGGGCACATTGACTGGAACACGTGCACCACACTGCTGTGAGCTGCTATAACAGGGGAGACTGGGCCTGGGGTCCATGGAAACGCTCTGTGTCCCTGTTGTTGTTGTTGTGACCACCACCATCCGTTGTGCCCATCCCTACCCCCTGCTTCTGGCAACCACCAATCTGTTCTCTAGCTACGAGTCGGTTTTTGTTTGTTTGTTTTTTAAGATTTTATTTATTTATTTTTAGAGAGAGGGGAAGGGAGGGAGAGAGAGAGGGAGAGAAACAGCAATGTGTGGTTGCCTCTCACATGGCCCTCACTGGGACCTGGCCCACAACCCAGGCATGTGCCCTGACTGGGAATCGAACCGGGACCGCTTGGTTCCCAGCCCGCGCTCAATCCACTGAGCTACACCAGCCAGGGCTTTTTTTTTTTTTTTTTCATATTTCACTTATAAGTGAGGGCATACATTATTTTGTCTTTCTGTATTCATGAAGAAACGGAAAATCTGAACAGACAGATTACAAGTAAGGAGATTGAAGCAGTAATCAAAAACCTCCTGACAAACGGAAGTCCAGGACCAGATGGCTTCACTGGTGAATTCTTCCAGACATTCAAAGAGGAATTAATACCAATCCTTCTCAAACTCTCCCAAAAAATAGGAGAGGAGGGAACACTTCCAAACTCATTTTACGAGGCCAGCATCACCCTGATACCAAAACCAGACAAGGATGCCGCAAGGAAAGGAAATTACAGGTCAATATCCCTGATAAACATAGGTATTAGCAAACAAAATATTAGCAAAATGAATTCATTAAAAGTATCGTACATTGTGATCAAATGGGATTTATTCCAGGGATGCAAGGATGGTTCAACATATGCAAATCAATCAACGGGATACACTGTGCTAACAACACGAAGGGTAAGTCATATGATCATCCCAATATACAGAATTATCTTCTGGAGGGCAGACCCCCTTGTAACACAGGCGTCCCCCACTAGGTGAGGGTTCTAGGAACCCATCTGGATCAGTGTACCCCAGTGTTGTTGTGAGGGGCTGCATTTGGCTTCAGTGCATTTTTTTTTTTTTGAAAACTCAGTGAATTTGCCCATTTCATGACGGGTGATCTATGAGCGCATCTGCTCACACTGGGCTGAGTGTCCAGCAGTTTTTGGCCAAAAACAGCATGAGCCCCATGCCCCACCCTCCCTATTCACCCGATCTCACCCTGAGCGACTTTTTTTTTGTTTCCCTGGATGGAAAAAGTCCTCAAAGGGAAACGTTTTGCCAATATGGAAGAGGTGAAACAAAAAATGGCAGAAGCACTAAAAAGCGTCAAAATCAATGAGTTCAGAAACTGTTTTGAGCAGTGGAAAAACCGTCTTGGTAGGTGTATTGCATGAAATGGAGAGTACTCTGAAGGTGACTGAAGTCTAAATGTGTCAGAATAAATACACAATTTTTAATAAATTCTGTGTTTTTGGGGTCCCCCATCAGAGGCAGAAAAAGGATTTGACAGAATTTGATACCCATTTATGATGAAAAACTCTCAACAAAGTGAGTGCAGAAGGAACATACCTCAACATAATGAAGGCCACATATTGACGAGTCCCCAGCCAACATCCCACTCCGTGGTGAAAAGCTTGTAGTGTTTCCTCTAAGGTCAGGAATATGATGAGGACAGTCACTCTTTCCGCCTGTATGCAACATAGTATTGGATGTCCTAGCCAGAGCAATTAGAAAAGTCTCTGAATTCACTTCATAATTATTCTGTAAATCTAAAACCATTCTTCAAATGAAAGCCTATTAAAAAATAATAACCTAGGCTCTACCCTCAAGGAACGCAGTGGTCGGGAGCATGAACTCTGAGTTGGTCAACTAGGTTCAAACCCTGGATCCGCAGTGACCTGGCAGCGGACCCTTGAGGGAGTGACGCAGCTTCTTGGAGGGACAGCTCCTTCTACAGTGAAGCGGGACGTAATACTAGGACCTACCTCATGGGGGTGCTGTGAAGACTAAATTAGATACACCATACAAAGTGCTCAGGACTACCAGGGCTGGCACTCTTCCTCTCCGAGTTAGAGATCAAGGCAGATAATGCAGTGGTCGAGAGCATGCATTTCAGAGCCAGTCCTTCCGGTTTCAAATCCTGGTTCCTCCAGTGTCTGTTTATGAAGTTGTGGGCCAGTTGCTTGGCCTAAGCCTCAGTTTCCTTATCTGTAAAATGGGATGTTTAACGCCCACCCAGCAGGGTGGTTGAGAGGACTGAATGAGCACCATGCATGCCAAGGGTAAGCACTTGATCAATCAGTGAGAGCTGTGGGAGGGAAATAGATGCTTAGTGAGATTCCAGGGGAGGAGCAAATAAAATTGCCTGGGTGGCCAAGCCTGCTCTGCTTCCGGGCTGAGGCTGCTGAGGGGCCTGCTTCTCAGTCCCCCAAGGTCCTGTGTGACCTGCTGCTCCACCCTGCGAGGTCTTCCCAGGTCTCCAGCTTTGGAACAAAGCCTCTGTCTGCTGTTCTGCCACTGTTCTCTGTCTGAACTCTGATTAGGCCCTTATCTCATTGGCTTTGCCCTGATTGGCTATCTGTCACAGCCAATTCCATTCCAGGGCTTTCATCCTGCCCTGAGTGTCCCTGAGTGTGAGCTTCTGGGACATGTGGCCTGGTCTCCATTGTCCTTAGTTCCCACAATCCTGAGCACCGTGTCTGGAACACAGCCACTTCGTAGTCCATGGCTGCTGAACAGAATAAAATGACTGAGAAACTAACTTCCGGGCCCTGATGTCATTGGATGTCAGGATACTGGGAAACACTGGCACGCTTTCCCCTTCAAAAATACCTCCTCCCTGTGGACTACCTCTAGCCCCAAATTCTACTATGAGAGCTTCATCGCTCTGGCTTAAGCCAAATTGGGACCTTGTACCTAATAAAAATGCAACATTCTGTATCAGTAAGAGTCCTTGCAGGAAACAGGACACTCAAAAAGGTTTAACGGAAAGACAGAATAAGGCAACTAGTGACAGAACTATCTGCAGTGAAGTGGGCAGAAGGGAAGGAGCCAGCAGGGATGGCGAGGTGCCCTGGGACCTGGGCGGCAGCGGCTGGCAGCAGTAGTGCCCCAGGGCGGAAGGGCCAAAGGGAGCCCAGTGAGAGCTGAGCTGTGGAGGAGCCTCCCAGTCGGGAACAGAGGCTGTAGAGATGCAGCCACTGCCCATGGGTGAGGCTGCTGGGGATGAAATATCTCCATATTCCCTCCTCTTGCCCGCAGATATTCTGGCAGGTTCCCCATTGGCCAAACCTGACAGGGAGCCAGAGGATGAAGGGGCCTGGTGATGTGGTCTTCAGGGGTCAGCCTCCCAGGAACAAAAAAATAGATCTGGACTGAGGGTGGAGGAGCAAACCGAGACTAAGCATTCAGAGGTGACATATGGTCTTCTCAGTCAGGTACAATTCAGTGTAAGCAAAGGCATTGGATCCTTTAGGAAGGAGAGGAAAAGGAGGCTCGGAATCAGGGTCCTGAAGAGTTAGAAAGCGTCACTGACTGGGGAAATGCATCCCCCAACCCATCCCCAGTAACGACAAACCTGGCCCGTTTTCAGGGTGGATCTGGAGTTTCCATATGGGTGGCAGTCTGGGTGATGGGAAACCACCGGTGCGGAGCAAACACCAGGGCTTTACTTACATTCGAGTAGCGAGGGTTGCTGCTGCAGAGGATTATGGGGGCATTAAGTCTCCTGAGCAAGGCTTTGTCATGGCAGGACTTCCCGGAGCCTCAAAGGTGCCGTGGTCCTGAGTTTTGGGGGATGTAACCTGTGATCTGGGAGATGTCCTTGACCACAGGAGCCACCTCCCCCACCTCCCTTAGGACTTGCGGGCCATATGGTGTAGGAACTGTATGGATTTGATAGATTGGGTTCAAGCCTGGGTTTGGGAAGGAGGAGGAAGATGGGATCTGTGGCTAAGGTGACATGTGGAGCATTGGGGGAGCACGCGGGTCCTGGCTTTCGGGGGCTGGGATGGGTGGGGGATCAAAGAGGGCCTCACTGCTCAAAGTAGGGTCCAGGGACTAGGAGCATCACCAGTAGGCTTGTTGGAGATGAAGAATCTTAGGTTGCACCCCATGCCTACTGAATCAGGATTTGCATTTCCATAAGATCCCTCGGTAATTCTGATGCATCATAGAACTTGAGAAGCTCTGCTCTAATCCACCTGCTCAGGGCAGCCTGCCTGCTCATTTCCCCTCAGTACCCATGCCCCCACCCCCAGATCCTTTTGTTCGTTCAGAACACTCAACAAACACTGAGTCCATGCCTAACACAGGGGTACAGGAATTAATAGCAGAAAGAGAAGCAAATAGGAAACTCCAACCCAGTGTGGGAAATGCTAAAACAACGATGCTGTGTGGGGTGGGTGTGGGCAGGCTGAAGAGGGCCCCCAACTTTGAGGGGGTGGGGGGAAGGGAGGTCAGAGAATGTGTCCTGGAGCCTGTCCCTCCAGTCGCCTAAATTTCCTTTCCAGATCTCTCTCTGCTCCTGAGGTCAGCACCACTCTTTTGGCCTAAACTCTTCCTTCTCTGATTAGTTCACCATTTGTGCGCTCAGGTTTCATTTTATTAACTAAATTGTGCTCCTCTCGTTTCTTCCCCTCTACCACCGAGTAGACCCTGAGTTCTAAATATGAGAGGATGAGTGAATACATGAGTTAGTGAATGAATGATATGGTAGAGATTACAAGTACACTAGGGTAACAGTGAGACTCACTCTTTTTTCCTATCGTCTATCAACCTGCTTTGCAGACTTTCTTATTCATCTCTTCCTGTCTATATATGATTTTTGAAATGAGTTTATTTCCTCATCTATGGGGGTTTTTTTTAGAAGCAGCACAAAGAGCAAACCAAGAGACCTCACATAAGGAAGTGGTTAAAAGTGCAGACTTGAGCCAGGCACTGAAGTTCAAATTCTGGCTTTATTATTTATTGGGTCAGTGGGCATGTTACTTTCCCTCTCTGTACATCAATTTCCACATCTCCCAAATGGGGATTCTAATAGTACCATGTCCACAGGGTTACTGGGGTGGGGCTTGCAGTTATTATCTGTAAGGTGCCTGGGATGGTCCCTGGCACTTGGTAATTGCAATGAAAATGTTTGCCGTGTTTTGTTTTATTTTTCCAATTTTTTAAATCCTCACCCAAGGACATTTTTCCATGGCTTTTAGAGAGGGTGGAGGGAAGAGGAAGGGAGAGAGAGAAACATCCATGTGAGAGAGAAGCATCAATTGACTGGTTGCCCCCCATGCCCTCCCAGACAGCAGCTAAGGAGTGTTTACTATTCTTGAGAACCTGAGTGCTGGGATTGTGGTTCACTTGCCTGGTAACAGGTAATTGAGAACATTCCTGTGAATGGCAACAGCAGGAAGCTTATCTTAACCACATGTACATCAGAGAGTCCTTGGAACCGGAGGAGAAAGGTCTTTGTCCTCAGCGGGATCCTATCAGGGCTGCGGGCTTGCCTGGGGCCATCACAGTCCAGGAACTACTTTCATGGAAACCAGAAAGACCTTCTCCTCCTGCTGTTCTCACACCGGGCTCTGCGATTGATTCTCTTGTTAGAGATCTCCCCAACCTCCTCCTCTTTGAAGCCCCTGGGGCTGGTGCCCTTTCCACCTCCTCTCACTGCTAATCGGGAGTCATGGGTTGGCTCTGGCAGACTGATGGGGATACCCAGGCCTAGCTGGCATTCAACCTACTTTGCAGAGTTAATATTGAGTGAGTTCTGAAGGCTGAAGGGCCAATGTGTTTAACTTGGGCATCCTCAGGGCCTTGCTTGGATCTGTTTCTTCTGAGTCAGTGGAGATCCCAGCCTTCTCCTACCCGTCCAGGGGGATGGGAGTCAGCACCACACCTGGATGCCTGAGGCTGAGCAGTGGCAGGGTGATAGGGGGTCTTGCTCCAGGCCAGCTCCAAGGCATCTGACTAATTCTGCAGCTCTGAGATGTTCTTAGAAACTTGGGGCATTTTGAACCATGGCTCTCTGATCTGGATGGAACAGGACAGGGTCCTGCCTTCAGGCCCAGGGCTCAACTCAGAAGAAGGATGCATTCCACCCTGGAGGGGCAAGAGGGCAAGCAGCGCCGCTGTCCAGTCTGGGGCCTAGGGGCGGTGGGTGGTGGGGAGCCATTGAGACGGCCGCCACACTAGAGGGCGGGGGTGGAGCTCGGTGAGGCCTCCGCTTTGCAAGAAGAT
This sequence comes from Micronycteris hirsuta, assembly GCA_004026765.1. Lineage (NCBI taxonomy): Eukaryota > Metazoa > Chordata > Mammalia > Chiroptera > Phyllostomidae > Micronycteris > Micronycteris hirsuta. The sequence continues at coordinate 59,786 of PVJI01003584.1, forward strand.
GGTGTCAGTTCAGCCAGTGTTGCTTCTAGCACCTTAGACACAGTGTCAGCTTGGTCACGTGGGTATCCACATCCACCTGACCTCGATTCCTTCTGTTTACCGATTCTTATTCTGTGAAGGAGCGATGACCTCACCGTCTGTTCTGTGAAGACCCTCAGGCCCTGACTGGTTTGGCTCAGTTGGTTGGGTGTTGTCTTACAAAGCAAAAGGTCGCCTGTTTCTGGTGGGGGCACATGCCTGTGTCGCACACGCCTGGGTTTGGTCCCTGGTCGGGACACGTAGGAGAGGTGACCGACTGATGCTTCTCTCCCTCTCCTTCTCCCTCTCTTCCCCTCTCTCTAAAAATAAATAAATAAAATCTTAAAAAAAAAAAAGACCCTCAGGAGTTTCCTTTTCTTTTTAAAATAACATTTACTTTGAATAATTTCAAATTTGCAGAAAAGCTGCAAACATAGTATTAAAAAATTCCAGTGTACCCTTCACCCCGATTCACTGCTCATGTTTCAAGGCATTTGTCTTGCCCTCTATGTTATACGGGGCGGGCAGAAGTAGGTTACAGTTGTGAATATGGAAAACAGAGTTTATTCTTCTATTCTTATTTGTTACTTATTGTATTACAGTTGTAAACCTACTTTTGCCCCACCCTGTCTATGTCTATGTGTGTGTATATGTGTGCAAATATGTGTAAATGTATGTGTGTGTATATATATATATATGTGTGTGTATATATATATATATATTTGAACTGCTTGGAAGTAAGTCTAGGCACATTTACCCCTTAATGCTTCAGCGTGTATTTTCTAAGAGCAAATATGTTTGACTGCATAACCACAATATAGTTACAACATTCAGAAAAGTTAGCCTCAATCCAGTAGTATTATCTAACCTCCAGTTCACATTTCGGTTTCACCAATTTTCAGTAGTGTGTTTTGTAGCCATTTCCCCTCCCATCTGGACCGAATCCAGGATAAGCATCACGTGGTGTTGTCAAGCGCTTTTAGTCTTCTTTAATCTAGAATTATTCCTCAGTCTTTGTCTTTCATGTCCTTGGGAATTTTCTAAATGAAAATAAATCTGAACACATTCTCATGGCTGGGACTTCTCTAAATGCTAACTCAAAAATAAATCCTTTCCAGTTCTCTGCCTTTGAAGCCCCAAGACAGGTGGGTTTGACAATAAACTATTTTGGTCACGCCTGGGTATTTTTGGCTCACCCATCCACACTAGTCTCAAATGATCCTGGGATTAGCTCGTGGGTCCACAGTAGACGCTTTATAAGTACTTGCTGATTTGCCAGGAGAGAAAGTGGATTAATGACTGGATTAAATAACCCAAGTAACATTCCAGGAAGGTTTTGCTGATGTAAATGGAGAGACAAAGGGTTGGCTGCTCCCGAGGTGGATACCAGGGGCATTTTGTCCAAGGACAGGAGGCAGGCTTGGACTTCTTCAACTTATTTCTCTTATGGAGTTCACTGAGATTCTCTCCTTCTTCTCAAATTCCCCAGCAAGAGAGCCAGGAAAGCTCCACCACGGGTTGTCCGATCCACCAAGCAAGGTTGGGGATCACAGGGCTGTCAGGACCCTCCAAACTTTGACAGCTATTTTTGACCACCTGCCTGGGGTCTGTAAACTTGGATCATTTCCATAGGGACTAGAACTGTGAAGTCAGCCCATTCGTGACCACCCACTCCAAGACAGCCTGTGGCCTTGCTTCCTCGGGGGTGTCCCTGTTAGTCTCCTCCCACAAGAATCAGGCCTGGCCTCGGTGGTCAGTAGAATATGGTGACAGGGACAGTGTCTGACTTCTGAGGCTACATCATAAAAGGGAGCACAGCTTCCACCTTGGGTCTTGGCCGGCCTTGTTAAGAAAAAACCAGCTACTTCGAGGACACTCAGGCCTCCCTATGGGAAGCCCAGGTGGAGAACTGAGACCCCCCGGCCAAGAGCCAGCACTAGCTTGCCAGCTATGAATGAGGCATCTTGGAAATGGGTTTCTAGCTCAAGCCAGGCCTTCAGGTGACTGCCACATTGACCAACATCTGACTGCAACCTCATGAGAGGCCTGGAGGGAGAACCTCCCATTTACGAACCACGTAAACTGTGAGAGATAATAAGTGATTATTCTTTTAAGCCATGAAGCATTGGGGTACTTCTCTATGCAAGAATAGATCATTGATACATTATTCCACTGATAAGTGTAAAGAAGCATATGACCAGCAATTCCACTCCTAGATATACACCCAAGAGAACGGAGAACATGTGATGAAGCCACCTGTGCACCACGTTCACTGCAGCGTTGCTCACCAGTCACAAAGTGGAAAACAGCCCCAAGGTCCACCAGCTGCTGAATGAATAAAGGAAATGTGGTCTATCCACATCATGGAATATTATTCAGCTTTAGAAAGGAATGAGGTTCTGATACCTGCTGCAATCTGGATGAACCTTGAAAATATTAGGCTAAGTGAAAGAAGCCAGACACAAAAGGACACGTACTGTATTATTCATTTATATGAAACATTCAGAACAGGCAAATAGCAAGTGGATTAGTGGTTGCCTAGGGCTGCAGGGCATGGCAGGATGAGGGGTGACTGCCAACAGGTTTAGGGTTTCTTTTTGAAAGTATAGTGATGAAAATGTTCCAAAATGGATTGTGGCAATGGCTGCATAAAAGTGTGAATATGCGAAGTGCCATTGAATTGCACACTTTAAATGGGCAGATTGTATGTTATGTGAATTACATCTCAAAACCACTGTTATAAAAAATGATAAAGAGACAAACTATCCTGGGGACCTCGTAGGAGTTTAGTCCCTGTTCTTTTTTGAATGAGATATTAGTGTCTTGCCCTGGCTGGTGTAGCTCAGTGGATTGAGCGCTGGCTGCGAACCAAAGGGTCGCTGGTTCAATTCCCAGTCAGGGCATATTTCTGGGTTGTGGGCCAGATCCCCAGTAGGGGCGTGGCCCACAGAGAGGCAACCACACATTGATGTTTCTCTCTCTTTCTGCCTCCCTTCTCCTCTTTCTAAAAATAAATAAATAAAATTAGGAAAAAATAACTACTCAATTTTAAAAAAAGATATTAGTGTCTTTTTTTTTTTTTTTTTGCTGCATTCTTGGAGAAGGTCCTGAGTCTTATTTGGCTACAAGGTAGAAAGGAACTGCTGGAATTACAAGTGAGGAGCAAAGGGACGGATCTGCTAAAATAATTCATATTCTAATCTACCAAATGTTGTACAATCAGAAATTTGAATCATAATCCTGACAAGATTAGACATTGGGAGGAAATTCACAACAGAACCTGATTTCTTAATGAGGCCCTGGTGAGAATGTGATGTTTCCACCTGCAGGAGTGACAGCCAGCCATTGCCAAGAGTAGTCTTCCTCCTCCGCCTGCTGGAGCTTTAGCCCAGATGTTCAGCCAGATTTTTACTCAACCCAGATGACTGATGCTTTAGCCCAGAACATCCACTCAGAACTCTCTGCAGTTACAGGTTAGAAGGGGTCACTACCTCCCACTTGGCACACGCACACCACCATGCTGGGCTCCACAAAGTTTTGCAAGCATTATTTTTTAAAAGATAAAATCTGGCTATGCTTATTCGTGTTCCCCTTTTCAAAATGTCCTTTAGAAATAATTAACTATTTTTCAAAATTAGCTTTTGTAGTTTTAGAGATCAAGGATAATCAAGATGGTCTGTAATTATCTAGCGTAAATAAAAGAGGAAACAAGATGTGTTTTTTTTTTTTCACTGACACGGTTTTTAGGGTGGGTTGTAGCCCCATTTTACGGATGAGTAAATTGAGACCCTGGGACATTTAGTGGCTTGTTGAAACTGATATGGGCAATACCTATCATGCCTGGGGTTCTCAGGCTGGGGTTCTCAGTGTTATTCCATGTTGCCTCCACCGATATGCGACGGGATTGAATAAAAGGGATTAAATCTATCATGAATGACACCAATGCTGACTATTCTCTACCACAGAGTATCAGGTTCTGAGATTACGCCATCCAATTGAAGCCTTGTCCACGTGACAAACACATGAATGTGCATTATTTCAAATATAATAAAATATACTCAAATTGGTACATATCTTATCTTCAGTTCTTAGTCCCTTATGTTCAGATGAAGAAATTTAGGATCCTTTTAGTTGGTGAATTTTTACCCTGAGATTCAGAAGTCTGTTAGAATTTCCATTTATAAAACTGCTAAGTAAACTGTGCCAAGAGCTTACCCAAGTCCCTCACTTGGCTGTTATTAGTGTCACTAGTAAGCTTTTTACTTCTCTGTGTGGAAAAAAACGCCTTACCGTCATCAAAGTATGCTGGGGGTTTCTTTTGGTGGGACAGGGATGTGGCAAGAAAGATTTGATAGAGTTTTTTACTGATGCTCAAGGCTGGTACTAGGGTGAGGCAAGTGCCAAATTTAAGGAAGTATCAAAAACCATGGTAATCCAGGTAATGCCATTTGAATGCAATATTTTTTAAAAAGTCAAAATTAACACTAATACTCCATGATGAGCAAAACACCCACATTTTAAGGAAAGACAGGACCCAGCAGGGCTGGGACCAGGAGGTGGCAAATGATGTGAGTCATGCAAGTACAGAGTCAGATTCTGCCTTATTTTCAATTTTGATATTTTGTTCATTATTGATTTTGTTTGCTTTTTTTTTCCCCCCAGAAACAATATTGTAGTACTTATCTTGGTCGCTGAGTTGTTGAGCACCCCTTTAGGTTTGCAGCTGTGTGAGTGTCTCTCACCCTAGCCTGGCCCTGTGGATCTGCAGGGACCTTCCCCAGGGAAAACTGGAAGGAGGCTCCCATGCCACCCACCCAAACATGTCTGGCTCTGGTGAGCCGAGCAACTTGTGTATCAGGAAATGTTCTTCCCTGGGATCATTGATGCTGAGAGGCAGCTTTTTCCAACTCCCTCTGGTTTGACGCATTTACTTGATCTTGGGGCAGATGCAGCTGGTGAGCCAATTCCCCAGGTGGTGGCATGGGGTCAGCTGGGCCCACAGCACAATGGGGAAGGGATCTTTCTGTAGCTTCTTCCCATTCTCCAGGTGAAAAATAAGATTTCTGAAAGTCCCGATAGAGGCCCCAAAGACTGAGAGTATACATAATAATACTTGTCCAATCGAATCACACTTCTCTTTTGTGTAACCAGAATGTCCCCAAATGCTCCATGTTTCCCAGGTGACTTTTCCTCTAGCATCTAAATGAGAGGCTTGTGCATCATGGCATTGACCTTGGGATGCTCTAGGGGTGGGGGAGGACATTTGCATGTTTTTTTGTCCTATTCTCTCACTCTCTGTTGCAGTGGTTCCCTGCCCCTGCTGGCTTTCCTGACGCTGCAGCCGTGGTCCTCTCTGGGCAATACTTTTTGCCCATGCAGGCACTTCTCTCCCCATGCTCCCCAAAGCACCCGTAACAAGGCTTTTTGTGAAACAGACTTTTCCTGAAGGCTTGTGGGAAATGGGGAAGGGCACTACAGTGTAGGAGGACAAGAAACAATTCAAAATTAAATAAAGACACTCTTGGAAAAACAAACTTATGAGAATTCATCCCCAGCAGGTCTGCACTCTGAGAAATACAAAAGGAAAGTTTTTTTTTTAGGGTGAAAGAAAGTGATACTAGAGAGAAAGTTGAATCTTTAGGAAGTATGAAAAGCACCAGAAATAATAAATATAAGAAATAAGTTTCACACTTATTTCTTTAATATTTCTTATTTTCTTTAATATACTTATGAATGTTTAAATCAAAAGTATTTACATTGTACTGTGAGGTTTATAACTTACATAAATGTAACACAATACTCTTACATGAAGCATACATTCTAAATAGACTGTGAAATGTTAAGGATATGTATTATAATTTCTACAGTAACCACTTTTTTAAAAAAATGCAAAGAAATGTAACAGGCCCTGGCAGGCTAGCTCAGTCGGTTAGAGCATCATCCTGATACACCAAGGTTGTGGGTTCGATCCCTGGTCAGAACACATGCAAGAATCAGCCAATGAATGCATAAATAAGTGGAACAACAAAGTGATGTTTCTCTCTCTTCCTTCCTCTCCCTCTCTAAAATCAATCATTTTTTTTAATGCAAAGAGGTGTAACAAAAAAGTGATAAATAAAAGTAGATTTCTAAAAGTATTCAATTAACCCAAAAGAAGGGCAAGACAGGAGGAGCATAAAAATAAAACAAACAGAAAATGAATAGTAAACTGGTGGCTCTACATCCAGCCATATCAATAAGAGTTACTGGTCTAACTAGAAATGTTTTAAAATTCCTTGTGGGAAGTAAAGGAAATACAAGGTTAATCCTGCAAATAAAATGTCTATTGAATCAATATTTTCTCTGATAGCCTTGTGAAAAAAACTTGTCAGGTTTCAGATTGGAAAATTATAACTGTGAAATTTGGGGGTTAATAAGGGATTTGTCTGCATTTATCCATTTATTAATTTGCTCAACAAATATTTGTTAGCTCTCTATTATATGTTATTTAATTTAGATTGTTTAATGAAAGGTAATTTAGTAATTTGTGGATTAAGGATTAGCTGGTCTATTTATGCCTTCACTCATCAATAAATTTATTTCATTAAAAAGTTAATAGTCCAACACACTTGAATTAAAAAGCAGAAATTGTCAAAATAAATAAAACAATGTGAATGAACTATACTCAGTCTATCAGAGACACAAAACAGATTGACAGAAAATGTGTGGGGGAAAAAGCATAGCATGTAAACAGTGAGCAGAAGAAAGTTAACTGGTTAAATTAATATCAAATGAAGTAGACTTCCAGAAGGAGACTATTATCAGAGATAAAATGGCAAATTGCATAATAATAAATATTACCAGGAAGGTGTAATAATCATACATAATACCATTTCAAAATACATGAAGGAAAAACTAACAGAATGAGAGAATTCAAGGAAGAAATACACAAGTCCACTGTCATGGTTGGGCATTTTAGCACTCTTCTCTCTGCAATTGTAAAGCAACTAGACAAAAAAAAAAAAAATCAGTGAAGACATAGAAGATTTGACCAACAGTATGACCCTTGATATAATTGATACTTACAGAACAATGCACCCAATAGAATGTACATTATTTTCAAGTTCAAGTGCACCTGATATATTCACTAATGTAGCTCATATGCTGAGCCATAAGAAAAAAGACTCAATAAATTTAAAAGGGCTAAAATCATAAGAAAACATTATCTGTTGCAATGGAATTAAATTATAAATCAGTAATAATATTATGTACAAAACCCCAAGTACTTGAAAATTAAGCTGCAGTGTTTCTGTGATTTTCTAAGAAATCACAGAAAATATTAAGAAATATTTGGAATTGAATGATTATAAGAATAAAACAACACAAACTTTTTGAGATAAAGCAGTTCGTAGAATTTATTTATAGCTCTAAAGCCTAGTATTAGAAGAAAAAGGATGAGGTTTCACTTTCAAAAGCTAGAAAAAGAAGAGCAAAATAAACCTAAAGTAAGTGATAGGAAAGAAGTAACAAAGAGGACAGAAATTATAAAATAGAAAGCAGATAAACAATAAATATTAAAAAGCCTAAAAATTAGGTTCTGACCTGTGTGGGTCAGTTGGTTGGGCATCATCCTGCAAAGCAAAACGTCGCCCGTTGGATTCCTGGTCAGGGCACATATCTGGGTCGCAGTTTCAATCCCCATTTGGGGGTTATGTGAGGGGCAACCGATTGCTGTTTCTCTCTCATAACAGTGTTTCTCTCCCTCTCTTTCTCCCTCCCTTCCCTCTCTCTAAAAATAAATTAAAATATTTTTTTAAAAAGCCAAAAAGTTGGTTATTTGAAAAGATCAACAAAAGTGATTAACCCCTAGCTAGACCAACCACCTTCCCCCCACAAAATAAAATAAGAGAGAAGACAAACCACCAATATCAGGAATGAAGGAAAAGATATCACCACAGAAACTAGTGACATTTAAAGGCTGATAAGCAAATGTCATAAATAGCCTTATGCCAATAAATTAGACAATGTAGATAAAATGGACAAATTCCTTGAAAATTACGTCTTACCAAAACCAAAAGTCCCTTTAGCTAATAAATAAATTGAATTCATTATCAAAAACCTTCCTACAAAGGAACCTCCAGGCCCAGATGATTTACTGGTGAATTCTATCAAATATGTAAGAAAAAATATTACCAATGTTACAGAAACCCTTTTAGAAAGTAGAGAAGAAAGGAGTGCTTTCTGATTTGTTCTGTGAGGCCAGTGTAACTCTGATACCAAAACTTGAAAAGGCATTAAAAACAAAAGAAGAAAGAAAGAGGGAGAGGAGGACAGAGAGTTGGAGGAAGGAAAGAAGGAAGAAAGGAGGAAAGTTACAAACCAATATTCCTCATGAACATAGATGCAAAATCTATAACTAAATTTTAGCAAATAAAATCTGGCAATATATAAAAAGGACAATACACCATATCTGTGGGATTTATCTCAGGAATGTAAGGCTCTGCTAACATTTGAAAATCAATGTCATTCATAGAAAAAAAAAAAACCATCATGTTGAGCAGGAAAAAAATTGACAAAATTTTAACATCTATCCATGACTGAAACTCTCAGCAAATCAGGACTAGAAGAGAACTCAATCTGAAAATGGATATCAGTGACAAATCTAGAGATAACATCATATTTAACAGTGAAAAATTAAACACTTTCCTCCAAGACTAGAAACAGCAAGTATGCCTACTCTCACATTTCACATTGTATTGGAGATCCTAGTCAGTACAATAAGACAAGAGAGAAAAATTGGAAAGAAAAAAGTAAAAGTTCTATTTGCAGATGATGTCATAGTTTATATAGAAATGCTAAGGAATCTACAACAGAACTAACTAATAAATGGAATTAGCAGCTTCACGGGGCACAGGGCTGTTATTTTTAAAAAGTTCATTGAATGTTTATAACCCGTAGCAAACAAAAAATGAAATTTGAAAAACCAATTTCATTTATAATGGTGTCGAAAAACAAAATGTTTAGGAATGAGCTATTCTGCTGGGTGCGTAGTGGCACCTCATTGTGGTTTTAATTTGCATGTCTCTAATAACTAGTGATATTGAGCAGGTTTGCAAAGATTAAACATTGTATTGAAAGATAAGTCCTGGGCATTGAAAACTGAAAATAATTGCTGAGAGAAATTCAAGACCTAATAAATGGAGTGATAGACACCATGTCACGGGTTACAAGACTCAATATTTTTAAGATGTCAGTTCAACCCATATTGATACGTTGATTCAATGAAGTCTCCTTCATAATCCTAGTAGACTTCTTTTCAAAATGACAAGCTGACTGTAAAATGTATAGGGACGATGTAGAATGTTGAAATAATTCTGCTAGAAAAGAAGAGGAAAAGGAGGTCAGAAGGACTCATACTACCTGACTTTAAGACTTACTGTAAAGCTCCAGTAATCAAGATAGTGTGATTCTATGGTAAGGATCAACAGATAAGTTAATGGAAGAGAATAAAAAGTTCAGAATGCATATATATGGTCATTTAATTTTTGACAAAGGCACCAAAGCAATCTAACAGGGAAAAAAGTGTTTTCAACAAGTGATGCTGAAACAACTGGATATCCCTACGGAGGTGGGGGGAAGGACCTCAATCTGTCTTTTTTAAAGATTTTATTTACTGTATTTTTCAGACTATAAGATGCACTTATTCCCCCAAATTTGGGAGGAAAATAGGGATGTACCTTATAGTCTGAATGTAGCGTAATTATAGTCTGAATGTTATTTATGTTATTAAATATTTTACCATATTTTTTGCTTCAAATTTTTTTTTCCTATTTTCCATCTCTAAAACCTAGGTGCATCTTATGGTCCAAAAAGTATGGTATTTTATTTTTTAGAGAGGGGAAGGGAGAGAGAAGGAGAGGGAGAGAAACATCAATGTGTGGTTGCCTCTCACATGCCCCCTACTGGGGATCTGGCCCACAACCCAGGCGTGTGCCCTAGACTGGGAATCGAACAAGCGACCCTTTGATTCTCAGGCCAGCACTCAACCACTGAGCCGCACAAGCCAGGGCACAACTTCAATCTTTATCTTATACTATATACACAAATTAATTTGAGCTGGATCATAGACCTAAATGTAGAAACTAAAACTGTAAAGCTTCATGATTTGGTGATAAGCAAAGCTTTTTTATTTTTAGACATTTAAGAAAATCAACAGGCTGGCCATAGACTTCCAGACATTATTTGTAAAGAAAGCCTTTATCTGACAAAAGTTTGTTATTTGGGACTCAGAAAGGGCTGCTGTAACTCAAGAGCAAAATGAAATAAACCAACATAAAATGGGGAAAATTTGAACAGACATTTCACAGAAGAAGGATGAATGGGCAATGAATATTTGTAAACCTGCTCAATATCATTAGTTATTAGAGACATGCAGATTAAAACCACAATGAGGTACCACTGCGCACCCAGCAGAACAGCTGACATTAATGAGACTGACAACACCCAATGTTGGCAAAGCTATTGAACAATATTAACTTTCCGATCTTGTTGGTGGGAGTGTAAAATCATATAACCACTTTGAAATTAAGGTCTGGCATTTTCTTATGAAACTAATCACACCCCTAGAACCCAGCAATTTTGGTTTTAGGTATTTACCCAAGAGAAATGAAAGCATATGGCCACAAAAAGCCCAGTATGAGAATGGTAATAGCGCTCTTCTTTATAAAGGCCCAGGCTGGAAACATCCCAGATGTCAGTCAGCAAGAGGATGGATAAACAAATTGGGGTATACTTGCAATGAAAAGGAACAGACTGCTTATTCATGCAACGTCATGAATGAATTTCAAAAACATCATGCTGAGTGCAGGAAGCCTTAGACAAAAGAATACATGTTCTATGATTGCATTATATGAAGTTCTGAAGCAGACAAAACTAATCTATGGTGAAAAAAATGAGAACACAGTGGTTGTGGGGGGAAATGGACTGGAAAGCGGCACAAGGAAACTTTCCGAATGATAATAATGTTTTGTATTTTGACAGGGTTTTGGGTTACACAGGTGTACCCATTTCTCGAACTCATTGAATCATAGTACTAATGCACGCATTTCACTTTGTGCAAATTTATCCTCAGAGGAAAACTTATGAATAAATATCAAACTTTTGTCAATGATATATATAAATGCTTGGGGGTGAAATGTATTGCTGTGCACAACTTACTCTGAAATGCACACACAAGAGGAAACAGGATGGATTTATGTATGGGTAGAGGGATAGGTAAGTGATTAAGCAAATGTAATGTTAGGTTAGTACATACATGGTTCATATATAGATGTGCGCCATACATACAGTTGGCCCTCTGTATTCATGGATTCAACCAACCATGAATCAAATATATTAGAGAAAAAAAGTTCTGTTGCTGTTAACGCGGACTGTGTAGTTAGGCCTACGGTAACGGCATCAGTCCCGAACATGTGCAGACCTTCTTGTCATTATTCCCTAAACAATAGAGTATAACAACTGTTTATGTAGCATTTACAATGTATTATGCGTTATACGTAATCTAGAGATTATTTAAATTTTATGGGAGGATGTGTGTAGGTTATATGCACATACAACACCATTTTATATAAGGGATTTGAGCACCTGCGGGTTTTGGTGTCTGCCGAGGCATTGGAACAAATCCCCTGCAGGTACTATGAGGCGACTGTACAATTATTTCAATTTTTTATGTGTGAAAATTTTCAAAATCAACTGTGGGGGAAGCAAAGTAAAGACTAGGCGTGCCCAAATGTGTGTGCAGCAGCTCCATTGCAGTGGCTCCAAAGTGGAAGCAACCTCTGTGTCAGCGGGGCTATAACTGTGCACTGGAATGGTCCCCAGCGATGAGAGGGAAAGGTATATGGCCATACAAGCCTCACAAGTCCAACGCTGGACGAAAGAAGTCAGATTCTAAAAGGCACAGCCCGTTTACAAAATGTACAAAAACAGGCAAAACGAGTCCCCGCTGTTCAAAGTCAGGATGGCAATCGCCTGTGGGTGGAGTCGTGATTGGAAGGGAACGTGAGGGGCATCCTGAGGTGCTCGCCCTGGGTGCTGGCTGTATGGGGGTATTCAGCTGGTGAAAAGCCGTCACGTTTCTGTGATGCACGTTTCTCTATCTATTATTACTTCCATTTTAAAAGCTAAAAAAAAAAAAAAAAAGTTAGACCTCCCAGCTCTTAAAACAGGCTTCTTAGCCCAGCCCCACCCTGGGAATTCTTTGCCAGCCATCCTTCTCCCCTCTCTCTTCTCCCAGATCCCAGGCTCTGACATGCCTGTCGCCCTCGACTGCCAGGGGGAAACTCAGAGCAGAGGAATTTGGTTCTAGGCTCCAGGATAGATCCGACTGGAAAGGCCTGCTGAATGACTTTACCTAAACCCAGGAGCCGAGTAGCCGCAAGATAAATTCCTGTGCTTCCTGATAACAACACAAAGCCTCTGCAGGCGTATTTTTTTAAAGCAAACTTTGTCTTCCCTCTGGATAGGCTTCCTCTGCCACTCTCAGTTTGCCTCTTCCATCCTCTTCTCTTTGAAAGGGTGGCTGCTGCTTACTCCCTTTGCTAAATCTGGGAAGGGGCAAGTTTCCTGGATGAATGTTCTGGAGCTTCAGCTCAGGCCCAAGGCTCCCTTGGAAAGTAAGTCAACCTCTAGATCCCAGCAACGTCAGGGGGTTGTTGACCCTGTGAAAGGGGAGGGGCATAGTGGGGGTGCGGAGTAGAATATAGAAGAATAATGCTGCCCGACCTCTGCTCTTCCAAGCCTTGCGATTGGTTGATAAATCTACATGAATACGCATCAAAGGAAACAAGAAAACTATTCAATTAAGCATTTTTCTTCTTTTTATCTGATGGGTCAATTTTCAGTCCTCTTGTTATTTCACCAGTCAGAAGCATTGGACACTGTTGATTTTTCCCCTCTTCCCTGAAACACTCTTTGGGGTTGCTTCTTTTTTTTTTTTTTTAATATTTTATTTATTTATTTTTAGAGAGGGGAAGGGAGGGAGAAAGAAAGAGAAACATCAATGTGTGGTTGCCTCTCACGTGGCCCCCACTGGAGACCTGGCCTGCAACCCAGGCATGTGCCCTGACTGGGAATTGAACCTAGGACCCTTTAGTTCACAACCCGCGCTCAATCCACTGAGCTACACCAGCCAGGGCTTGGGGTTGCTTCTTACTTCCCTTCTTGGTCTTCTTCTGCTGGTGTGTCTTCATCTCTCACCTGTAAATATTGGAGTGCTCTAGGGCATGGTTTTTAGACCTTGCCTCTTTAGGTACTTTCACTCAATTTTGTGGCTTAAAAAATACCATCCACACCCTAATGACTTCCACATTTCCGTTTCCAGCCAGATCTCTCTCCTGAACTCCAAAACTGTTTATTTAACCACCTACTCACCTAGACCTCTAATAGACATCTCGAATTTTTCATATCCAATACTGACCTCCCAATATCCCTCTTCTAAACCTGTTCCTCCCACAATGATCTCAGTACATGGTAACTCTGTTCTTCTGGATGCTGGGGCCAAAACCTTGGGTGTCATTCCTGACTCCTCTCTTTCTCTCACCTTCCGCCTCCAATCTGTCGGGGAATCCTGTTGGCTTAACTTCAAATATAACCCAAGTCTGACTGTTCTCACTCCCTTCACTCCCTCCACCCAAGCCACCATCATTTCTTACTTTGATTATCAGTAGCCCCCAACATTGTCCTCTGTCAGCCTGCTCTCAACAGAACAATCAGAGTGATACCTATAAAATGCAAGTCTGCTTAAACCCCCCAATGGCTACCCTTATCACATAGAAGGAGCGCCACCATCCTTACAGTTGCTCCCAAGACTCCACAGTCTGTCTCCTCTCTGTACCTGTATCACCTCATTTCCAACGGCTCTGTCCCTCTCTTGTTCTACTCCAGCCACACTGCCCTCCTCGCCACTCCTTGAATACACCAGGCACATGCCTGCCTCTGTGCCTTTGCTGCTGCCCTTCCCTCTACTTCAAGTGCTCTTCCATCTACATGGCTCATTTCCATGTCTATTAGATCTTGGTGTTTCTGCAAGGCCTGCCCTGGCCACCCTGCCTAAAATCATACGTTTTCTCACATACTCTCTCTTTCCTTTGTCTGCCTATTTCTCTCTTTAGCACTTATTGCCATCTAGTATACATGTATTTTCATGTGTTAGTATTCTTTAGAATCTGCCTCCCTCCACTAGAATGCAAAGCCCATGAGGGCAGGGATTTTTGTCTGTTTTATTCACTGCTGAGTCTCCTAGAACACACATAAGTGTTCAATATTTGGTGCATGAATGGATGATTATTTTAAAATGGGCTGAGAGGTGCTGAGAGGAAGTTAGTTAAGGGAAGAACCCTGGCTGGGTAGCTCAGTTGGTTTGAATGTTGTCCGATAGTCCAGGATTGCAAGTTCGATCAGGGCACATACATGAGTCTGCCAATGAATGCATGGATGGGCGGAGCGGCATATCGATGGTCCTTCCTCTTAAATCAATAAACAAACAACAAAAAAACCCTTAAAATTCTTTACAAAAGAAAAGGGAAGGCAAGAGAGGGCTGCGGATATCTGGAAGGACATGGGATTTACTTCAGTCTTTGGAGAACGGGATGTACTTGGGAGGGTGAGAGGAAAGGGGGAACCATTAGCATAGTGATGAAGAGCATGGATTTTGAGGTCAGTTGGCTTGGGTCCAAGTCCTGGCTCCACCGCCTGAAAGCTGTGGACAGGCCATCTAACTTCTTTGGGTCTCGGTTTTTATATCTGCAAAAGAGAGATAATCATTATGTCTACCTCACAGTTTGGGGTTCTTTTTATGACATAACAAAATACAGCTCTCCCTTGGTAACTGAGGAGGATTAGTTCCCACCTCAGATACCAAAATCCCCGGATGCTCAAGTCCCTTGTATAAAATGGCGTCATGTTTTCCTATAACCATGCATAAACTCCCATGTACTTTCATCTCTAGATGACTTATATACCTCGTTCAATGTAAATAGTTGTTATGCTGCATTGTTTAGGGAATACTGACAAGGAAGAAAGTCTGTACGTGTTCAATCCACATGCAACCATTATAGGCCCGACTACATAGCGCACGTCAGCTACAGTATAACGTTTTCTCTAAATATTTTCGATCTGTGGTTGGTTGAATCTGTGGTTGCAGAACCCGTGGATATGCAGAGCTGACTAAACATATAAAGAAAGTTTAGCAAGGGCAGCGTACTTAGGAAGGTTTTGCTCAAAAAGTGCTAGTTGTTGTTATTATATAGAGCTTTGGAGACCAGGGTGCTAAGGCTCATATCAGAGGAATTGTGGAGCATATCAAACAGTGGACAAAGAGACGGAGCTACGAGGACTTGAGCTTGCCTCGGGAAGGTACAAAAGCTTCTTTCTCAGAACCACTTGAGTCCCTGGACTCAACAAGTGTGAGGAACCCAATTCCTGTCTTGCTTGGTTTAAGACAGCCCTCCTTACCGACAGACTGGGAATCGGAAATAGGCACAGATGGGGTGTGAGGCCACTGCAGGGGACCGAGCAGCTCCCCGCTGCCTGTTGCTGATGCAATCAGAGCAAAGAGAAATGATTCACTTCAATCCTGCCATTGACCTCCAGATTTTGGCCAGATGCAGGTTTTGGGATGGGTTGGTGGATTATTTTTTCCCTTCTGAGTTGAAAGAGTAACTTTGTGTTTCAAAAAGGCACTTTCTTTGTGCAGGGAAATTCTGTGGTGAGGGCTTGCTGGACTCGGTTCGGGATGAACCACCTTTGCTTATGTCTGGAGAGAGAATGAAATCTGGTGCCCCTATTCCCCCTCCTCCCCACGCACCCAGTAAAGGCACAGAGCTGAAAGCTGTCTTTCAGAAGGGCCCGAGACAAGGGAGCTGACTCGTAGGTGAAAGGACGCTGTACAGGAGGTTTCCAGAGAAATGGCTTCTTGTTTGTTAACGTGGGTTTGTGGCAAGTTGGTCTGTGAAGCCCTCCCCCACAGTGCCGGGCACTACACAGAACAAATAAAACCTCTATTTGTTCATCTCTACCCTGGATTTAGATGGTGCTTTATGGCCAGGGTTATTGGGATCAGCTGAAACCCAGGCTGATGTTTATTCCTGGGACTGCAAAGACAGACAAACACCTCTCTGTCCTTCCATTTTCCAGGCCAAGAGGGCAGGAGACACTTTCAATCAAGCAGGCAGGCAGTGAAGAATGATTTTTTAGGTGCCCACTGTGTCCCCAATGCTGAGCCACATAAATATAAATAGAAAAAGTACAAAATTCAGGCTCCAGCCCTCCAGGCACAGAAAATCCAGTTAGCAGGAGGAGGCTTGGCGGGCAAAACAAACTCCAGAGAGACTATTAACATAGGGGTGCAGGGTCCTAAGAATTAATCTTAGAGGAGGCATGAGAGGAGAGAGGTGAGTGGGATTTGGGGAGAGGGTGGTTCTTAGAGAAGGATTCGTGGAGAAAGTTTGTAAGACAGTATGCAACATGGCGACAGAAAGCCTGTCTGTTTTGGTCTGTGCTGTAGCCTGGCTCTTAGCAAAATGCCTGACACAGAGTGGGCATTCAGTAAATGCTGGAGGAATGAATGGAGAAGGAGGGGGCTGACATTAGCAGGGTAAATAGGTGAAGAAGAGGGAGGAGGGCATTCCAGCACGAGGAAAGCCCCAGAGAAATGAGTTGGATGCCTTGGCGAGGCTGGTTTCACCACAGCAAAGGGTGTGTAGTGAAGAGTAGTGGGGAATGAGGTTAGATATGGAGCCGGATGGGGAAAGGCTGGAAAGGCAGGCAGAGAAATTGAGAGATGAACACTCCTTCCTCTCTTCATCAAGCTTTTACTGAGCGTGGACCATGTGCTAGGCACAGAGGCAAGGGAGCGTGGCGGAAATGTAAAAGCGAATAAAAAGTCATCACCCTTTGTTGGGGCAAAGCAGAATATCTGCACCTTGTTGTAAACCGTGATAACGATGGTATGGATGAAATATTTTGATGCTGCAGTCATAGTGTGTTTGCTTGCAAGGGACTGAGACCATGTTGACCCTGCTCATACTAATTGAGAATCGATGGAAGGCTATACCAGACATCCAAGGCTAGAAAGCAGAGTTCAAAGGAGACATGAGGAGGCTTAACTTGGTAGGTTGACCTGTCATCCAGCAATGTTCCCTTTCCCTGTGTGTGCTCCATTCTCCTGCCTCTCTCTCTCTCTAGGATTTTACTTGGAACAAGCTTGACACCTTAACATCACGATCCCCTCCCTCTCCAGGACCAGCCATCCTCATTCATTCTCTGAGCTTTCAGGTCGGAATATCAAGGAAACAGAGACTGACTGGCTCAGCTCAGTCTTAGAATGGCTACACTAGGGTCAGGTGATTACCCAGAAGCCATCAGTTATGATCAGAAGACAAGTCAAGTATTGAAACATAGCTGCGTAAGCCTACCAAGAACTGCAAAGAGTTCCAAAGAAGAGGTGTGGACCCAGGGGCATTAACAGACAAGCCTAATTCCTACGGGATGACAATGTAGGGAACAAATCGATTCATCTGGTGGGGTTGGGGAAGGAAGAAGGCTATGACATAAGCAAGGCTTGATTTAAAGGTCTGATTTAGTGCCAGGGGCACAACAAAGACATCCAGTGGAGGATGAAAGCATTTTAGAGCGATTAGGCTGGCCCAGGGGAGGAACTGGAAAAGTTGAAAAACTGAAGCAACCCAGACCTTCATGAAAAATTTTGCCTAACCCAGAATGGAGCAGTTTAGAGATAAGGATAAAGAAAAAATGTAGCCTAAATATCTCTAGGGCAGAGTCTGCTTCTCATTCATTGCTGTGGCCTCAGAGGCTCAGGATAGAAATTCACTACACATTTATTGGGCTGAATTGAATTTCCCTAAAACCCGGGCAAACAATGAACATGTTGCTATTCGTATTCTGTTAGGAACAGGGTCAGGAACATAAAACAGACCCCCAAAAAGTCAAAATATGATTTTTCTGACTCCTGATGCAGGGCTCGGGTCACTGGACTCAGACTTCGTTGAGAAAAAAAAAAAAAATGCAGCTGAAGGAGAGTCTGGGCCAAGCTGCCTGGCTGCGGGCTCGATGAACAGATAGCGCCGTGCCCAGCGTCTCGGCAGCAGATCAAAGTCAGTTTGCCCAGCGCAGGCAGCAGGCGTGGCAGGAATCTGGGGGACCTTTCACCCAGTCCTTCACCCACATTCACAGATGGAAAGCCACACCATTAGTGGTCACACCTATGAACACTGGCAGCACACAGGCACTTGTGACAAACCTTTTATAATCTGGTACAATAGTCCCCCCTCACCCACAGGGGGTACATTCCAAGACCCCCAGTGGATACCTGAAACCACAGGTAGTACCGGATCCTATAGAGTGTGTGTTTTTTCTATACATCCATATACTTTCCAGCTTCTCTTTGGCATATCTGAATTGACAGCATCACTAGCCTTGCACTTTGGGGCCATTGTTAAAGAAATAAGGGTGACTTGAACACAAGCTCTGAGACACTATGACAGTCAACCTGATAACCAATATCACTACGAAGTGACTAGCAGGTGGGAAGCGTCGACAACGTGGAGACACTGGACAACGGGATGATTCACGGCCCTGGGCCAAAGAGAGCAGGATGATGCGGGATTTCATCACGTCACTTAGAACAGCATGCAGTTTGAAACTTATAAATTGTTCATTTCTGGAATTTTCCATTTAATACTTTCAGACCATGATTGAGCACAGCTAACTGAAACCACAGAAAGCGAATTCGCTGGTAGGGGTGGGGAAACTGCAGTATGTGGCTTCCTCCAGATAGGCAGCTGGGCTACAGCTGGGATATGACTTCTGGCCAGATCACCTGAGTTCACAGCCCGGGTCTGTCAATTCGGCCAGTCGTACAACTGCTTAACTACTCTGGGTCTCAGCTCCCTCGTTCGTAAGACAGGGATAATAAATTCCCTTAGAGGGTCAATGATAAGATTAAATGAGATTACACATGCAAAGCAATTAAAATAGGGCCAGGCACATAGTAAGAAATCATGATTACTTTTCAGTTGGCTAAAAAGTCTGTTTAGTTTTTTTGCCATCAAATAAAAGACACATTTTCCATTTTCACCAATAACTTTCTTGATTTGGATATTTTGAGTATGTCGGCTCTCTCCTGCTATTGGCTTCTAGTGGGTAGAGGCCAGGGGTGCTGCTAAACATCTTCCAATGCGTAAGACAGCCCCACAGCAAAGAATCATTTGGCCAAAATGTCAGTAGAATCAAGAAACTTCACAAACCACTTTTGACACATTCAATCAGTCACAGCACCTTCTCCGTACACTGCACAAATCTTTTTTTGTGTTTCAGTTGCATTTTTACCTTTCTTGAAGTAATAAAGCATAATAGGCTGAAAATGTTGCATATTCTCTTCCATCTTCAATATTAAAATGGCTACACAAAAATTCACCAGTTTTGATAAGTTTTTAAAAAATGGATGCTGATATGACAGCCCTCACAAAGCAGTCTAACAAAATTGTTTCAAATGAAGTTAAGACAACTAAGTGCTACTAGAGCCATCATACAGAAAAAAACTAAATTAACTTTTTGGCCAATCCAATATAATTGCTACCAAAAAACTAGACTGCAGAATAGAGCTTCCCAACCTGGAGGTCCCTAGAGATCATGTAGAACAGCATGCAGTTTGAAACTTATAAACACTGGCAGCAACCTGTTGGTAGCTATGATTTGGACTTGCCTAACATCCATCCCTTCTTTCTTCTGGAAACAGATCCCTCATTGGTCCAGAAAAAGTCACTGAAACTAAGCCAGGCCAATCAGAATTCTTCCTTAGGACTTTTTCTAACTGGATCTTCCAATGATGGAAAAGAGAATACCACCACTGCTCACCACCCATCCTTTTTTGCCCTTTGGGGATTCAAATAGTAAAAATGGGACTCCAGAGCTGCCTTTGTGCCTTTCATCCCCTGTGTGCAGAATCCAGCCTGAAAGAATGAAGCTTATTTGCAGAAACAACCTTGAACAAATTCCTAGGTGAGGCATAGACCAATCTCTGAATCCTGCTAACCCTGGATCCAGACATCCACTGTCCTGCAATTTGATTATGGAAGCCATTAACTCCATATCTCTCTCCTTCTCTCCCTTTCTCTATCTCTTCCTTTCTCCACCCCCTCTCACTCTCTCCCCTTCTCATTCTCAATTCCTTCTTAAACTGCTTTAGATTATATTTCCATTACTTGCAACTAGAATTTGTGCTTGAGGATCAGTTCAGGAGGAAAATGCCTGAGTCTGCATTCTTCTTTTACATTAAAAAATGACAATACCTTAAGCTTTATGATAAAACAATTTAGATTGTTATAATTTACATTAGTTTGATTTTTAGTAAATATCAGGAAATCAGTGGTGCTTTGTAGACACTAAAGTGTGCCTATCTTGCACCATTTGACAAGGAACAGCCTAGGGGCAACTTTTTAATGTTTCATCTTAAATTTATAAGCTCTTCAGAGATTAGAGCAAATTTACACCTCAATGCTACAGGAGGCCAGGCGTGTAATAATGAGTGAAGTGGATGAGTGGGTGTAGTGGGGACGGTAGCAAAGTGCTTGATTCATCTAAACGAAGCTGTTACCACCCAGCCCCAACCCACTGTTTTCATGTGCAAATATGGGCACCGAGTTGCCAGACCTTGTAGTTTTGAAGAGGTCCTGGACATTTGGAATGTTTAATGTGAGCTTCTAAATTTTGCACACTGGCTATGAGTCTCATTTTAAGAAATGGGTGTGTAGGTGGTATGACCAACTGTCCCAATGTGCCTTGGACTAGGGGTTTCCTGGATGTGGCACTTTCACTGCAAACCAGGACAAGTGGGTCACCGTATGTGTAGGCCAAACGGAACTCATGTGAGATCTCTGGCTCACACACATGGTCGCGTTGCTCCCCAGTACAATGCAGTGGGGTGGTAAGCAAGGCCCATTCCCACAACCCAAGAGGGCACGTGCCATTGTTACTGCACTTTACAGAGACTCACAGGCTCCTACAATGAGTGTAAGGCAGAGAATCTGTTTATTCCATGACCCAGTGATTCCCTCAGCTCCCTGTGTGGGCCTGGCTTTATGTGATCAATAAGATGCAGGCCTCTCTCTGCTGTTCCAACCACCTTTCCATGGCTGTAAAATTTCACCTCTTCTTCTGCACTCCATATAGTGAACTTGGACCTGGCCCACTTGTATGAATGTGGAAACCGAAAGGGCAGAGCGGGAAGTTGTGTGCTCGAAGTGTCAGTGCACAATGCGGTGGTAGTAGACGCTACCCTCCAGTGTCTTGTTTGCTGGCTTTGTACTTGTCTCCTCTGTTAAGGAAACGAAAGGGGACCAGAATTTGCTGACTGCCTGCTAGGTGCTAGACTCCATGCTGGGAACTCATATAGCCCTCCTGATGCCCAACAAACTCCTGAGGGAAGGACTGGAGTCCCAAGCCCGTGCCCTTTCCAGGCCACCACCCTGCCAATCCAGGCGTGCCAGGACAGCGTTCGAAATTGCCAGGTTGTCATTGCAAGAGGGGAGGGGCATGCGGCTCAGAATAGAGTGAAATAATAAGGGTCACAAATAGCCTCCGTCTGCATGATGCTCATCAGGTGTTGGTGGCTATGTGGGTGGGTTACAGGGAGAGACAGGTCCACCCCCTCGTGAAATCGTTCTCTGATGAGATGATGCATGTTAAGTGAACTATAAACTTTTAAGAGCACATTCCATACCCACTCATAAACATTAGCAATCATTCCCTTTGGGAAAGCTGGTATTCTTGAGGCAATAGAGCGTACTACCAGCCTAGAGGAGGCCCCACTAGGTTTTCAACCAGAAGTTTGAATTCTTGTAAGGGAGCCAAAGTTAGAAAGAAAGTGAGGTTTGTGTTTTATTAATACCTTTAGCCCTTACACCTTAAGAGTCTTTGACCCATTTTAACAGAGCAGCAGAAAGACAGAAAAGACAGAATTACATTGTGGTTACCAGAGGAGGTTTCTCCCTACCTCACCCCTCCTGTCAGATCTGAGTTCAAATCCCCGCTCTCCCACTTATTGATGGATGATGTGGGAGACAGGCTACTAAACCTCTCTGGACCTCAAATTTTCCTCTGAGAATAAAGCTAACAAGGCCAGGGCACAGGCTGTTGTAAGCATTAAAAACGAGATGACATGTACTCTCCATATGACCCAGCAGTCCCACTCCTATGCAGTCACCCAGGAGAAATGAAAATGCATGTTCACACAAAAGTCTGTATGCAAATGTTCATAGCAGTTCTAGTCATAATTGCCCAGGCTGCAAACAGCTCAATTGTCCTTCAGCTATGAATGAGCGAACAAGTGATGGTACAGTGGAGTACAGCTCACCAAAAAAATGAGGAACAAACTACTGAGACACACAGTAACACACACACAATAACAGGGACGCATCTCCAGTGCAGTCGGCTAAGGGAAGGAGGGCAGACACAGAAGATTACATATTGTGTGATTCCATGTACATGACATTCTGGAAAAGGCAAAACTCTAAGGACGGAGAATGTATAAGTGGTGGCTAGGGGCTGGAGATGGAAGTGTAGACGGGGGGACCAGGAGGTAGTGGATAACTACAAAGGGACATGAAAGAATTTGGGGGAGGGTAATAGAACTGTTCTGTATGTTGACCGTGGAAGTGGCTACATGACTGGATGCCTTTGTCAAAACTCGCAGAACTGTCCACTAAAAGGGTACATTTTCTTGTATGTATATAAGTTATGCCTCACTAAAGTTGACTTTGCAATGTGAAAGCAAAGGGAGAGGGCCTGACTCAGCACTCCCAGGGAGAAAGCAGCTATCGACTCCGCTTCACTAACATGTGTTCTCTCCAGCGTTTTCACTTTTGTAAAAAGAGCCTGCAACTTTTGTAGAAAAAGAAAGGTGGTGGTATGTGTGTATATGTATTTGAATTTTTTTGTATATGTACAAAGAAACCCTTGAAAGATGTACAAGAAACTAATAATAGCAGGGGCCGTGGGGTGGGGTAGGAACTGGACAGTTGCGAGACCAGATTGGAGAAAGACTTTTCAATATAATGTGTGTGTGTGTGAGATAGATTCATATGGTTAAAAATGATATAATGTATGTTATTTTATACGTATTTATATATGATGTATATAATTTTTGAATCAACCTAAGAAACACTAAATTACCCCCCAAATAAAAAAGGTTTAGAAGGAAGGGAAATGCTTAGTCTGTAGGCATGACCCCCCACTGGTGGAATCCATGAGGGGGTGGCATTCTGTAGCAGCCACATCACATGCATCTGCTTGCCATGCCTTGGTCCCACCCACCCTGCTAATGGACTGAAGGCAAGAGTTGGCTCCTTAAGAGGAAGGGCTCCTGTTCTCAAGACGGACAAGAACTGAGAAGACCCTCTTTCTCCCCCTGATATCTCTCCCGATGGCAGAAATTCCTCTTAGTCTTCCACCCCACAGTTGGAGTAGGACTTCATCCACAGATGCTCCTTGAAGGAGAATTATAGGCCTAATGTGTAAATGTCTGTTACCAGACTCTTAGACTTTTCCCCAGACATCTTTTGGAAGAGGGAGAGCAGACCACCTACATTTTAGGTGCTTGGGCCATTTCAGTCAGGACACCTGAAATGCAGGGCAGTGGGAAGACACCAACTAATGACTGCTTGGTCTTGTTGGGGAGCGGGGTAGATGGAGGTGTGAGCCCTAGGAAATACAGAGTGGTGCGGTCCTGCCACATTGGGGAGTACGGTCTTTGGCATCAGACCTGAACTGGAATCTCACCCCAGCTTCTTCCTTGCTGTGAGCCCTTGACCAAGTTTCCAAATTCTCTGTGATTCAGTTTCCTCATTTTCGAAATGGAAATGCTATTAACCTCTGTGTTGCACAGGGAGCCATGAGGCTGAGAGGAGATCGTGTGGTAACCATGCATGAGGCACCTTAGGAACTCAGCACCCAGGACAGGAGTCCTCAGCCAGATCTGCCTGGGTCGTCTCAAGACCACACATGTGCTTCCAGGGGAAAGGGTGACAGACAGAGGAGAAGTGAGGTGGAACAATACCAAGAATGAAAGCAGGGCGGCAGGGCTGACTCACTGGGTGACTCATTTCCTTGCCCAGGGATGTTCTGAGCATCCATGGAGCTGCTCCTCATACTCCTCACACCCTCTGTTGCTTCCTTTTTGTGGTGAAGGCCCGTGGAAGATGCGAGCACAATCTCAGACTTTCCCCTTTATGCCCAGGACCAAAGGAAAGGTCAGCAAGCTGCAAAGTCATTTTTCAGGCCACAAAATGACAGTCCCCATATGATGTAATCATTTTAACAAAGAGCAGTTTTTGCCCTGGAACACAGGACAGATTCTAAACTCATCATGCCCTTTTGCAGCTCATCCCAGGGATAGCAACACCCCACAGAACATTTGGAAAGCACAAAAAAATGTAAAGAAGCTCAAAAACATTACCCAAAGTCCCATCATTTAGATTTATTCATGGCGATGTGTTTGGGATTTTTCCATTCTATTTTTTTCTCTGCATTTTTTTATTACACAGTCAAGTTTATATTATTTGTATCAGCACTATTCAAAAGAAATATGCGAACCACAAATGTGAGCCAAATAGGTCATTTTAACTGCTTTGGGAGCCTCATTAAAGAAAAATGAAAACAAGTGAGATTATTTTAATAACATTTTATTTAACCCAGTAGATTAAAAATATTGTCATTTTATCATACGGCAATATCAAAATTGTTAATGATATTACATTCTTTTCATTTTACATTCTTTTTCAGCCTTTGCATATTTTTCTATACTATAACAGATCTCAGTTCAGACTGGCCACATTTCAAGCATTCAGTAGCCAGTGGGGCTGGCTGGTGGCTGCTGTGTCGGGTAGCACAGCTCAATATAATTTCTATCTTGCTTTAGTTTCTGCTTAAATTGCATCTTAAATGAACAGTATTTCTTCATATCTTTGAAAAAATAAGTTTTAAGAGTTTAAATAACATGTATTTACATTCTAATTCCAAAGGTGATATATTAGTTTTATTTTTGCTTTGTTTCTCCTCACTCAGGGACAATTTGTCTTAGCCGTTTGTTGTAATTACTTCTAGACTATTTTCTCATCAGATAGTCCTATTGCACAAAAATTGGTCACACACACTATGTTCTATTTTATAAGCTCTCTTTTCACTTAATGACACATTATGAACAAACACTAACAATGACACGGTTGCCTTTAAGCCTCTACAGAGAGCCAGGCGTGTCCAAACACCCGTTCTCCCCTCAGCAGCGGGAGAGGGCGTGTTTCCATCCCCATCTCTCAAAAGTGGAAACGGAAGCTTGGAAAAGTAAAGTGATTTTCATTACTGCAAAGTTGGGATTCAACCCAGATCTCCTGATTTTTATCTCCAGAGCCTTTTATTTTCACCATATGGTCCCCTTCTGGAGGGAAGCAGGCAGGGGATCTAAGATATGCCAAAGAAGCAATTTACAAATTAACTGTTGGAGTAGGATTCGCAGTAAGTTGGGGCTGTCTCTACCCATAGGGTTGCCTAACTACCAACCTTTATAATGATCCAGGGCATCCCCTTTCCTCTGCACACTCATGCCCCCAGGGCTGCCACCTTCTTGTGGGACAACTCCCCTGCCCCCAGGTTTCTCCTTTACTTTAACTCCCCTGAATCCTGAGAGTTTAAGTCAGTTTCTCAACCTCAGCACTGTTGACACTTGGGCTAGTTTACTCTTTGTTTGGGGAGGTGGTGGGTTGCTATTTTGTACATTATAGGTTATTAAGCAGCATCCCTGACCTCTGCGGACTAGATGCTAGTAGCACCCTCCCTAACCCCAGTTGTGACAATCAAAAATATCAGCAGATATTGCCAAGTGTCCCTGGGAGTGGGTATGGGGTGGGAAATATCACCCCTGGTTGAGCACCAGTGCTCTCAGTATTACCAGATGGAGGGGTCTTTCCTAAACCAGTCATTCCATGTAGCTCAAGACAAGGTATAATTACTTTCTACAGAGACGGTCATCCTCACAAAGATAGGAACCTTTTCTCTCTACCAGTGAGTCTCCGGTATCAGCATCTACTAAGCACTCAAGAAAAGTGTATGCAGTGAAGGAAACTGGTGCTTTTTTTGGTTGTATTTTATATTAGGTTTTTCAAGACTAAGCTAAATGCACCCAATACATGTCCCAGATGACAGTGCCCTATATAGAACCTTTTCTTCTGGCATTCTATGCCTTTCTGATTCTGATATTCAATCTGTTATTTTCCTATGCCAAAGGGAATGACATGCAATTTTAGCATTTACATCACTAAGTATCACTTTACATTTGGATCGGGCACATATGTGCTATGCTACATTGACAAATATTTCCATGAAGCCAAGGAAAGATAATTTTTAACTTTTGCCTCATATGCCGTCTTTTTAGCATATGGTATTATATGCCATAATCAACTGTTTGTCTAATCTGGGGGATTTAGACTGTTTCCAATTTTTCCCATTTTAAATAACACTGCAGTGAACATCTTTGTGTATATATACCTGCTGTACACTTAAAAAAAATAAAGATAATCGATACTTCGTCTATGGAATCCAAAGGAACAAATCCTTTCCTGTTGAACAAACACGTAGACTCCTTTGCTGATTTTTACACCTGCAAACTGCATCTCTGATTCGGAAAACAAATCTCCAACATTAGCTGAACTGCTAAAATTTCATCAAATTCAGCTCAAGTTGGCCTCCATCTTTGTGAATGTAACTAGAGGAGTGGCTTTGTAGACAAACTCTGCAAGTCTTTGAGCTTCAATTTCCTCATCCATTAAATGGGAATAATTTAAGAGTTTTTTCATAGATTAAGTGAGATAATGCATTCAAAGTTCTTGGCACCTATTAACCAATTAAAAGTTAAAAGTATAGTAAAATGTTAATGGTGGAATCTATGTGGTGGGCATATGTGTGCCCCTATGAAATTCTTTCAACTTGTCTATATGTTTGAAGGTCTTCATGATAAAATGTTGAAAAACTTCATAAATGTAATGTTAGTTGATACCACAATAGAATGAGGCAAACTTTAGAGAAAGTCAAGTGCTAGGTAAACATTATACCAGACTTGAAATGTGAAATCTGTCCCTTGGATGCCACGTGAAATGTATTAGATCTTTGAGTGTAGAAAAGTGTGACCAGAACTTGTGTGAGTGCTGGAAAAGACTGTTGGTTTTATGTTACCATCTGGTCTCTGAATATAAAACACAATGCGGGGATAGCACATACTGTGGAAGTGATTTTTTTTTTAAGTTTAGGAACTTTAAAAATTTATAGTTTGTTTGCAAAGTTACTTTGAAACATTTAGGTTGAGGGAACACCTGCTTTTGAACCACAGTACTTGGGTTAGAATCCTTTTACAGCTGCTTAGTTGTGTGACATTGGGGCAAGTCACCACCTCCTCTTTGGGCCTCAGTTTCCTCTCCTGTAAAATGGGGATGATAGCAGTACCTCCCTCACAGAGAGATATGAGGGCTGAGAGCGCATGAAAGGGCGAAATGCTGAGCTTGGCTCAGGGCGAAGACTTGGTGCGGTTTCTTCCTCTGTAAGGGGCAACGCTTGTGGGCTGTTTTGCTAGTGAGTTATTCCCAATGCTGCCGTGTTAATGTAACAAAGGTGATTTTTCTGTTGGGAGGTCACAAGGGCTGAGGATCCTGAACTGCCCCCAAGCTGGTGTTGAAAAATTCAGCATATTGTTATTCCTGATTTCCTCCTATTCAGAGCCCCTGAACGTGGTGATTGGCTTCATGATTCACTGAGATCCCACCCAGATATTTCACTTTGACCTTAAATGTGTGAAAATTCCATTCCTGGCAAGTGAAGCACTTTACTTTGGGGAAGACAGCTGAACATATTTTGTGTTTTGAATCTCCTGATATTGGTTAACATCAGAGGATCCAAAATATGCGCCCATCATCTGCAGAATACTGGCTTGCTATAACATATGAAATTCCACACCCCTGTGTTTCCTGATATTTACAGAATCCACTCCTCTTTCCATCCTCCACAACTGGCAACAGGAAACACATCCAAAATCACTCTCCCTGTTTTCTGCAACAATAATGGCCATGGCCAGTGCGGCTGTTCTCTTGGCATAGGATAGAGGGGAAGGGGAGGGCTGATGTTAGTCCCTATGGAGCCTTTGTGCCAAGTTAAAGAAGCCCCTGCCTCCAGGCAGATGGAGCCCTGGCCAGAGCACATGACTTGGGGACCATAGAGTAGATCCTATTCTCCCCCTGAGCTGAGTGCCCTTGGGCAGGGCACAGCCTTGCAGGCCCTGGGAACAGCATGGAGTTTGGAGTTAGGTAGAGCGTGTTTTGGATATAGTCCCAGACGTTTACTAGCTGTGACCCTGAGCCAATTGCTTGACTTCTTTGAGCCTCAGTTTCCTCATTTGATTGTAATGCCAATTTCATATGATTGAAGGGTTACATGAGACAGAATATTTAAAACTGTATATGTATGTTTACATAAACCTAAAAGAAAGTGCCTGAAAGGGGACATATTGAGCTATTGAATTTAGGGGCAGAACTATAAGGCGCCATTTTTGTTGTTTCTTTAAACACTTCTGCTTTGTTTGAGCTTGTTCTATTGTACCTTTATTCCATTAAAAGAGAATATTATTGGGGAATTATTCAAGATTTACATAAAGCATGCAAAAATAGTACAAAGATTCCTTATACTCCTTACCCGCTTTCCCCCATCATTAACATCTATACAGCCATGGAATGTTTGTCAGAACTAAAAAACCGATTTGGTACATCAGTACTATTACTCCAAATTCACTGGTTTTTCCATTAATGTCCTTTTTCTGTTCCAGGATCTCATCCTCCCCACATTGCATTTAGATGTATCACTTTTGAGTGTTATACATATATAATTTTAATATGTTATATATTATATATTTTATTATGTTATATATTATACATTATATCATATATAATGTTCCCCTATATTTGGGAGCAACAAAAGAATATATATAAATATAAATTTATATTCTTTTGTTGTTCCCAATTAGAGGGGAAAGAGGAGGTCAAGAGGACAGAGAGTGACTCTTTCATAAATAGCTGTGCAACTTTGAGCCCCTTGCTTCCCCTCTCTGTGCCCTAGTTTTCTCAGCTATAAAATAAATGAGTAGGGCAGGAGCTTGTCAAACTCCCTGTCTCACAGTCCAGAACCACTGCTTTTCAGGGGAGAAAAATTAGGAAGTTAAAGTAGGATACAAAGGCACTTTTAAAACACAATTCTCAAAATATTAAAATATGCCTTAGCTCCAAGGAGTCCCTTTTGGCCTAGTTAAGGAAAGGACGCAGATCTGATCACATCTTGTAACTGGGGACTCCCTCCTCCTATGGCCACGAGGGATAAACATATTTGGTCAGCTAACAGGTCTTTGCCATTTCTCTCTACTAGTATTTATTTTTGTTGTAAAGTCTTGAAGTGAAGCCTAGTGAAGAATTTGTCCAACTTCTTAGAGAAATGAGAAACATAGTGAATGCAGATTCTCATTTTGGTTCATTATTTATGACCTCTAGATCTCTGGTGAGGAGGACAGGACCTAGGAGACCTCCATTTTTTTTCCCAGCTGGTTTAGTCTTAAATTCATGGCAACCTGCCCAAGCTGTGCCAGGTGAGTGAGCTTTAGATTGCTGGATGTGAAATGGATACTACTTATGCATCAAAATCCAGCCTACATTAGCTCTCCTAGAGAAACCTAATATCGCTATACTTTCACATCTGACTTCCTCAGACCATTGGCATGGCCTTATTTATTCAGAACTGTGTCTGGGCAGGCAAGTTCTTTCCATGTGTGGCTGACAGAGCAGACAATATTGTCACATCCTCAGGGAAGCGTTCCTCATCTACCCCCTTAAAGATTAGGTCAGGCCCCTGGTAAAGGCTTTTAAAGCATCCCACACAATGCTATTACAGAGAGCAGTCACACATTTGTCATTGTTTAAATGATTTGTTAAAATTTGATTAATGCTTTTCTCCCCCTATAGTTCTCAATGGGAGCAACTTTGTCCCCCAGAGGACATTTGGCAGTGTCTGAAGACATTTTTGTTTGTCACTCTGGGGAGTAGGTACCGGTGGTATTTAGCGAGTAGAGAGCAGGGGTGCTGCTACACATCCTACAAATCACAGGACCGCTTCCACAACAAAGAATCACCCACCAAAATGCTTGTGATGTTGAGAGAGAAACCTGCTGTGGAAGGCACGGGACTTTGTTTTTGTTCACCACTGACCATAGAGTTTGCCACAGAAAGCATTCGGTACGTGTTGATGACTGACACTTTCTAGTCTGTCCTCTGGGGCTGGGTTGACATCAGGCTGAATTTCGTTTTGCAATAGCCGAACCCAGAGCTTAACATGTAGTCGATAAACGATTATCAATGAATGAATGAATCTTTTCATCTATCTGTCCATTCATCCATCCATGAATAACCCAAACGGGTCCTCATGCCAAGAACACTTCAGCAGTGGTCTCCTGACACCAGTTTTGGTTTTACTACTTCCCAGCTATGTGACCTTATGAATTCAGCACGTAAGTTTTTAGAGCAACATTGTCCAATAGAACTTTCTGCAATTACGGAAATGCTGTGTATCTGTGCAGTCCAATATGGCAGCCACCAGCCATATGTGACTACGGAACACTTGAAGTGTGGCTAGTGCTGTTTTACTTAATTTAAACTTAAATAGCCACATGTGTCTAGTAAGGACTATATTGGACAGCATAATTCTAGATACTTTAGATTTTTATATTCAGTATCATATCATATATTGTACCCATGTAAAAATAGTATTGTTGTATGAGTTTTTATTTAAAAAGAATTTTCACTATTTTCTGCAACCTGGTTCTTTGATTCATTCTGTTTTTGATGTCTGTCCACTTAGATCTCACTCATTAGTGCTTCACGGCGTGAATATTTTATGTTTCATTAGCCATTCCCTACAGATGGACATTGCAATTGGCTTTGTTTTGTTTTGTTTGTTTCTGATACAAACAATGCTGCAATGAACATCTTTGAGCGTCTCTGTAGGCTTCTCCTTGGTAGCTCTCAAAAATCGAATTGCTGGTTAATAGTGTATGCATAAGTTTAATTTCATTAATTCCTGGCAAATTCATGCCCTAATTTTTTCTGCAGGAAAATTAGAGGGATTCAATGACTTCTAAGGTTTCCTCCCTCAGCTTTAAAACCCAATCATTCTGAGACAACAGATGTGAGAATCAGATTTAAAACTTTTTGGCAATGGTCTGGTATATGCTGTTCTCAGTCAGATGTGGCAGAAACGGACACTGTCCAGGGTCACGTGTTTCCAGTTGTTCTCTCTCTGGGTCCCTGGGAAGAGAAAACACCATAAAACACTAGATCCGATTTTGTTTTAATCCTCTAAGTAATGAAGTGGATAAAAGTTTCTGACTGTGGAAAACTCCAATTGTTCAATTAAATTGAAATAAATCTGTCACTAGACTTGGAAACTCAAGCTTTGCCTGCTCAGATAGCTACAAAAGTGAAAAGGTTTCCGTACTACGCACAATTTTTCTCACTTCCGCCATGTGATTGTGATTTAGAGTCATTTTACCCACTCACACCTGCTGTTACCCAACTATTAATATTTATACAATGAATGATAAAACGGATTGTAAGAGGAACCCTAGCTAATCCCAGTAAAGACCACATTTCTACTACTTTTGAATGGGTCCATTCTATCTGGGTAGTAACTACAATTCAGGAATTAGCATATGACCACATTTAGGCAAATATACATTCTATTCCTTAGAAATTAAAGACACAATAGACTTTGACATCTTGTCCCTGATTCATTTCCCTGAGAGGATTTAAACCCACTTATCTGAGTGGAGGAATAGTGTTAGGACAATATGGGCTTTTCCGTCACCTGTTTAGTTGTAGATACTCACTACTCAGGAGTATAGTAATAAGAATATACATAAAAGTACATCAGATAGCTCAGTGCTGATTCTATACTGGCATTAACTACCTCCAGATATTAGGATTAAGTTTGCTAAAAACAAAACTTTAGAACAAGACAAAACAATTCGGTGGTTTCCCTCCCATTATAGATTTGCTGATTACAAAAGCTTTGGAAATTATAGAAAAGCAGAAGGAAGAATGAAAGGATGATCACCATTACTATTTTGGTGTAGTCGCTTCCCATTTTTAAAAGAAATTGTTTAACAATTTGAGAAGTTTTAAGAAATATAGGAAAGTACAAAGAATAACAACAACAAAAGCCCTACACCCATATTCTCAGCATTAACTGAGAAATAACCATTAAGTTTTGTAATACTTGCTAACAATCTTTGTTTTGTTTGTTTATTTAAAAAAAGAAATATTAAAGATAAAGCTAAAGGCTGATTTAACCACAATCCCTATCATGAGGATGGAATTTTCCCTTCTAGTTCATATGTATATGGAGAGATATATACATATTATACACATACACATTTTATATATAACAAAACATGAGTGGGGTTTAAAAAATTTATTTTTATTTATAGGTTTGTTTTATTTTTAATGTATGGTGTGTATGTGTTGTTCTGGTATACTGATACTGATACTCTATTGATTGTTTTGCTCCTTAACATTCCCCTTGAGGGATGGGAATCCTGAACAGAAAGGACTATAAAACCTCAGTTCCTTCATCTGTGATAATACCTGCCTCATAGAGTGGATGTGATGATTAAATGAGGTTGAAGGATAATATGAATGTTGAGAACTCGATGCCTGACACATGTGCTGCCTCCTGATTCCCTCCAGCACAGGCTGCTTTCTTCACTTCTGTTTCCAACTACTTCCTATGTGACCTTGAGCTATGTACCTGACCCCTTTGAGCCTCACTTTTCTCGTATTTATGATTCACATAATAATAATGTTAATAATAATGCATATCTCTAGGTTATAACAAATGTAACAAAAATGAATTTGTATTCAGAATATATTAAAGATGCTAACAAAGGACAAACAACTCAAATGAAAAAGTGGGCAGAGGAAACAAATAGAAGAACTTAAATGGTCAATAAGTACCTGAAAGGATGTTTAAACTTACTAGTAACAGGAAACTGCAAATTCAAACAATGTGATACATACATGTTGTAAAAGTACAAGATCAAGTATGGGATGACACACTTCATCAATTACAACACTTACTGGTAATGTTTGTGTTACAATATTATATTTTACGAAGCACTTTCTCACAATTTAGCTCATTTTCTCCCTATAGCTCTATGAATGACATTTTGCAGAGGAGACTGAGGTTTCAGAGTGATTAAGAGATTATGCATTTAGGACTTCCTGTCAAGATGGAGGTGTAGGTAGACACACTGTGCCTCCTCACACAACCAAAAGAAGGACAACAACAATTTAAAAACAAAAAACAACAAGAACTAACAGAAAATTGAATTTTATGGAAGTCTGACAACCAAGGAGTTAAAGAAGACACATTTATCCAGATCCGTAGGAGGGGCAGAGAGGGCTGAGAGGGCTTGCAGCAAGACTGCAGCTGGTGGAGCTGGTGGTTCCACATTCGAATGCAGATAAAGGAACAGGTGGGGAGCAAAATAGACCACGCAACCCAGTGCTCCAGTGCCGGAAAATAAAGCTTCAAACCACCAATTGAAAATACCTGTGGGGGTTGAGACCGCAACAGGAGAAATTCCCAGCCTCACAGGAGAGTTCGTTGGACAAACCCACAGGGTCCTAGAATGTACACAAACCTACCTGGGAATCAGCACAGAAGGGTCCAATTCTTGTGGGCAGCGAGGGAAATGACTGAAATCCACCAGAGAGCGGGGCAAGTGCCATTGTCCCCTCTCAGACCCCTTCCCCACAGACAGCGTCACAATGCAGTGACGTGGGACGCTGTTATTATATGAAATGTTAAAGGGATATATCTAAGAAAATACCTCATACCTTAAGAAAATACCTTAACCTAAGGTATAGACCTTAGGTTAAAGGGATATATCTAAGAAAAAGAAGATAAAAAATATGAACACTAAAATGACAGCAAACTCACAGTTGTTAACAACTACACCTAAAACAAAAGCAAAAGCAAACTAAGCAAACAACTAAAATTGGAACAGAACCACAGAAATAGAGATCACATGGAGGGTTATCAACAGAGGAGTCGGGGGGAGAGAGGGGGAAAAGGTACAGAGAGTAAGTAGCATAAATGGTAGGTAGAAAACAGACAGGGGGAGGTTAAGAATAGTATAGGAAATGTAGAAGCCAAAGAACTTATATGTACGACCCATGGACACGAACTAAAGGGGGGAATGTGGGTGGGAGGGGGTGTGCAGGGTGGAGGGGAATAAAGGGGGAAAAATGGGACAACTGTAATAGCATAATCAATAAAATATATTTTTTAAAAAAGAGATTATGCATTTAATAAGTGGCAGAGTAGACACTCAAAAGGAAATACTCTGCTTTTTTCCACCTGCCCGAGTAGTTTTTGAGCTCCACCAAAGCAGATAATACCAACCTGTTTCCAGTTTAGAGTAGAAAAATAATTAATTGGCCAAACTTTCTCAATTACAATATTTTCTCTGATTTTTTTCTTAAATGGATACGTCATGGTAGTCTGTGCTAGATGCTGGAATAGGATCCTATCTGATGTAGCATGAATATAATATGTTTTGTGACTTTAAGTTTCCCTATCAGCATTTCTGCAGCGCTCTGCAGAGAGCTCGGATTTCCAGGTGTTGTGCCTCGGGAATATGTTTTTAAATTGTTGCATTATATTATGCTGAGTAAGCCCTGGAACCTGTCAGCCAAATACATTTTAGGTCCCAAAATAATGGTAAAGAGCTACTATGGACTTGCTTTACTCTGATGTTAAAAACATTGTTTCTCCTTAATGCTCAGCAAAGTAAAATTTACTGAGGGCTGTAGCCAAAGGAAATAATTAAGAAAAGGCTATAAGCACAGATTAGCTACAAGGATGTTCCCCTCAATGGTATTTATGAAGATTTTCAAAGAAAATAAACTAAATGGCAAAAGTAGGGAATTGGCTAATAAGATATGTAATGAAGTACTCCTCTGCCATCACACATTATCAAAAATATTCACTGCTGTGTGCTGATGTTCACAGTTGCATCAAGAATGCAGGACATAGTGTACCCAATTTTTACATATGTAATACAAATATACATAGACAAATTCCAGAATGACATATAATAAATGGTCTTTTCTATGTGATGATTTATGAATTTTTAAAATAATTCTTATTAACTTCATATTTACATGTTCAGCTATTATTTTTAGTTCTTTAATGAACACATAATGCTTTGCAGCATAAAACCCCCACATAACTTATTTTTTATGAAAAAAGAAACCTCCACTCAGGCCTTTATAAAGCGTTAGTAAACATGTTACCTGCTGTGTTCTTTCAAAGTAGAGAGCAAAGGAAGAGGAAATGGCATATACAGAATTTAATTTAGACATAAGAATTTCCTGAAGGTAAAACCTTTAATCTGTTCAAATGGGAAGGGGCTTAGGTGAAACAATTAGGCGAAGGGAGGTAGGTGGTCAGGGTGCTGACTCCTGAGGCTGAGCTGCACGTACAATGGCAGAGAGGATTGAAAGGTGGAAAATAAAAGGCTTTCTAAAGCTGGCTTCCTGGGATACAATTGCCTTGGTAATGATTCTGAGATGCAGTCAGTTAACAAGCATGCATTGACTGAGTTCTGAGGAGAGAAAAAAGAAACAGAAATTTGGATTTCAATTATTTATTCATTCCTTCATCCTTTGCTCAATCATCAGCTATTGCTCACTCCAAATGCAGCATTTTGCCAAGTATTGGGCTCTGCTGTTTAGAAGTTTATAATTTAGTTGGTGAGATAAAAGAAGAGGATATGAAATCATTCGAGAAGGACTGGAAACCAGAAGGAAAAGCCAGGTAACTTAGTTTGATTAAAAAGCGATCAGAATAGTTGTGATTAGTAAGAATAGGCTTCCAGAAGATTGGAATTGAAGACTTTTAAGAAAGTTTCAGGTAAGGAATAATAAACACAAAGAGCTTTTGATTAATACTCTGATATCTCACGTGTACCAGTTGTCATTTCATGTATGAGATGCCCCTCTGCTTCTCCAAAATTTAAGATTAAAAAGTTGTTCCCTTCCCATAATATATTTAGCTCTTTTCCATTAAGAAAGGATTCAGTAACTCACCCTGGCTGGTGCAGCTCAGTTCAAGTGTCGTCCTGATAGACAAGGTTGTGGGTTCAATTCCCAGTCAGGCCCATACTGGAATCAACCGATGAATGTAGCAAGTGGAACAACAAATCAATGTTTCTCTCTCTCTCTCGACCTCCCCCTTTCCTCTCTCTCTCTAAAGTCAATTATTTTTTTTAAAGTAAACAAAAAAAGAATTAGATAAAACAAGATAGAAAAAAAGGTTAGAATTATAGAACTTCAGAGAGGGAGGTTACCTTTGCTATTTTGTAACTAGTGGCAGATACTGGAATCTGTTCTACCCAACATCTGTCTCCCCCTCTTCCTTTGTCAGCTGACCCCCAATGGTGTTCAGAGCATTAATGTACTCTTCTAAAAATACCCACACATTTCCCAACCTTCCTTTCAGATTGAGTGACCATGTGACACAGTCCTGGCCAATGAGATTTAAGTAGAAACCACCAAGTGGGTCTTCCAGGGACCAGAGTTTTCCCTTTTAGGCCATTTCACCTTCCTTCTTCCTTGTGCCTAGAATGCAGACAGGATGCCTAGAGGTGACAGCCGTCTTGTAAGCAGGAGCCCGAGAGCCACTTGGAAAGCTGGCAGAGGGGAAAGCAGTGTGCCTGTTGGCATCATGGGACTGCAGACTTGTCCTGGATTGCCTAATCTAGACTTCTCATATGAGAAAAATAAAACCTCTAAGCCACTGGTGTTTGTACTAGCAGCCAAACACAATGCCTGCCTGATAAATAATCTAACCCACTTATTTCACAGAGAGGAGACAGAGGCCTAAGAAAGTTCCACAAACCCGGGCAGATTGTAAGATTGTATCAAATTAAGTCTTTCTCACTTTGCAGTGACAAAAAATCCAAACCCAAACCTCTTAAGAAAAAAAAAAGTGGGGGGATTTATCAATTCAGATAATTGAAGTAGTCAGGCATGGCTTTCTCCAGCGACTCCAATGATTTTCTTTTATTCCAGGTTCTGGTTTTTCTCTCTCCCCATCTCTAGGCAATGCTTCCTTTCCTCCCTCCACATCAGACAGGCTGTTTTCTCTTTGTGGCATGGTGGTACCAGCAGCTCTAGCCTCATCCCACCCAGGATTAAGTCCAGAGGTAAGCAGAAACCCCTTCCTAGAGGGAAGTCACACTGCTCAGGAAAAGTATGACTGCCTGCTGGGCATTCCAAAAGTTGACATCCTTGAACTAGAACTTGGGACTCCTGGTTCCAAATCAGTTCAGGTTCTACTTCATCGAATAGCTTCTGATAGACTTAAGTATATGTGACATTCATGAAAAATACCTATCTATCAGATGTTTCCTTGGGCCGTGTGAATGATTACATGCTCCTTTGGTAGCTTTTGACCACTGAGGCATGTGAATACGTAGGGAAAATACAAGTTCTATCTAAAAGAAATTAGAATTCACTGGGCGCCATATTTAAAGATGGTCTCCAACACTGAAGACTAAGTCATATTTCGGGCTCAGGGTTGACTGCTCATGAGCAGTGATACAGATTACATTTTCTCTTTCCTTCTGGAGGGAAACCTACTGGAGCACCTCTCCATGGGCTTGCACCCAAGAAAGGTATTTATTTAATAACTACAAAGGGCAGATGATCTATGGTTCCTCATGACTCCAGTTCAGGTAGTCAGGGCTGAGTTCAGAGTTCCTTCAGCCTGTTTTGTACCTGTCTGGGTTTTTTGTGTGTTTGTGTTTTAAATTTATTTTTAGAGAGGGAAAACGGAAGGGAGAAAGAGAGGGAGAGAAACATCCATGTGCAATAGAAACATCGATCGGTTGCCTCTTGCACGCCCCCAACTGGAAATAAGGCCTGCAACCCAGGCTTGTGCCCTCGATGGAAATCAAACCAGCGAATTTTTGATTTGCAGACTGGGCCACACCGGGGCTGTACCTGGTTTTTAAATGCTCTGGTCTTTAGTCCAGGCCTGAGAGAGTAAACCTCAGTTCCATTATTACCTAAGTCTTCCATGAATGGAAGGTTCAAAGAATTGATCCTCTTTAAAGACATTATGGCTGCTTTTTCTTCCTAGCAGCCCTTTTGCTTTTTGTGAAGAATTGTTGGCCTCTAGCATTCTTGAAATTCTTCCACATTTAGTTACTAGGAAAGTGAACTTTTATAGGCTTGCAGGTTAATGCTCAAGTTTGTTTGGAGTAAAAACTGGAAATGCATGTTCCTGTAGACTCATTTCTCATCAGTTTACTCTTACCGAGTTCCAGTAAGTTATGTTTCCTTGGATTACCTCCTGTGGTAAAATGTAAATCTAGGCTAACATCTTTTTGGGTTAGAGTTTTTTACTCTTCCAGGTGACAAAGTATAAAGTCTCTTGGGTGATTCATGTTTAGTGATGTTTGTTTCTCTATTAGATTTTTTTGGTAGGTTAAGCTATTAGACTCCCAAGGATGAAAAGCCTCTTGGTAGATGTTTCAAACCTTTGTGTCACTATCTCCCTTTCTTGAATATTCTGACTTTTCTCTCTCCCTCATTCTCAACATGTAAGCAGTTTCTGCGTTCTTTCCATTCTACTTCCACCCTGTCTTACATATATAACTCTTTTCCATTTTTTCCAAGCTCTACTCGTTAGGGCCTCTTTCCAGGCTCTCAGCTGCTAGTGTACTCTCCACATTATTGCCTTAGTTACTTTCTTTAAAATATATCTCTGGGCAGGTCATTTCCCTCCTCAAAAAAAAAAAAAACAACAAAAAAAACAAACACCAAAAACCAAAAAATCCCTTCAATGGTTCCCCAGTGTCAATAGGATAAAGAACAGAAGCCTTAGCATAACGTGTGAGTCCTCTCGCCGCTGCCCTTTATTTACCTTTCCAGTTTCTTCTTGCATTCTATTAATCTCTGTAACTAATGTTTAATTCCTATTAGGAAACCAACAAACGGCTTTAGGTAGTTTATTTCTTGCTGCCTAGGTGCTGAAGTTACGTGCTCACAATCAGTTATAAACTGTTTAAGTCAAGGATGTGTTTTATTCATTTTGACCTTTTCAGAGACTGTACAACCAAGTGTTTACAATGTATTAGATACCATGAAGTGTAATTCACTGTGACGATTGCTCTACCAATAGTTCGGTCAAAATGCAATGGAAACTCAGAGGAGAGGACAATTAATATTGTTTGGAAAGGTCTAGGATGAATTCACAGATGAAGTATTATCTGAACTAGACTTTGAAGGATATAAATAGAACTTTTTCAGATAGAGAAACCGAATGAGTACATAAATGAATGTTCTCTTTAAGCCTCGTATTTTATAATTAGATTCTAACGCCTGGGGGCAGATCCCTTGCATGCCTTTTCCCTGTTTGGAGCAGTCCCCATTTCCTTATTCAGCTAAAACAAATGCTTCTCAGGTGGAAGATGTTATTTCTAACGTCAGTCTAGTTTATCCAATAACTTCAATTTAGCCCTTGAATTCTGGGGCTTAGTTGTGGATGACCAATTCAACTATTTTTTATCATTGCATACTTAACTGAAGTATTTAGCCATAATCCTCAGCATAGCTGAAAAAAGGACACTCCGTGTTTCTTTGACCAACCACTGACAAAGTCCAATGAAGCTCAGGTATTTCTTAGGATATTTGTATCAACACATAATAGCTGTGATGCATCACAATGCAAACATTTGTATGTCAGGACTTTGCCCTGCAACTGTCGAACCTCTTTGAATCACTGTAGGACATTGAGGTGGCAGTGAAGAGATATCAGCTGTGGGGACAGTGGATGGAGAAGAAAGAGTGGTGTGTGTTGAATAGCATTCCTTCCTTTTCCCCTCTATCAGCTCACTAAGAAAGCAAAAGGATAATTTACTTCTAGATACCTGTCCAGAACTCTAGCATAAAACCATTCACGATCTATCTGTTTGCTCACAAGTTATATCCTCTGTCAGGCTGAGAGTTGACATTTTAATACTCATCTTTGTGATATCTTCATATTTCCTGCATCTACTGTAGTTCCTAGAGCCCATTTGTGAAAAGAGGGGAGAATGGATTTGCTTCATGTAGAATTGGGTTATGGACCTTTTTCCCCCCAGAAGTCTTATGAGTTAAAGACATTCATTCCAAGGGAAAAGATGCATGTAGGTTGAAGTTTGCAAAAATTCGTGTGCTCATTTACAAACCCACAGACCTCAGGTTAAAATTCCCTGAATTAAGAGAGAGGGTAATAAGAAATTGTAAAATAATTCTTTGTTCATATTCTTGGTCAAACTAATGTCACAGCAGAGGCGGGGCTACTAGACTCAATAAATACTATGATTAGACGTGTGGAAAGAGCATCTTACAAACCTAAGGTGTCGGTATCAAGGCCAGTGTGAATAAGGACTTGCATGCAGTTTACCTAAATCTAAACTGCCCATTGTTGGGATGACCTAGAGACATCCTCCTTCCTTTCTTGGTTTAATGGGTTTAGGGGTTTCTACTTTCCCATCAGAATTTCTCTTCCCTAATCTACCCTTTGAGTTTCTCAGGTATTTACCTCCTTTCTCACTGCTAAGTGCTCCAGATTCAAGCTGATTGCACTCTATCTCAGGACTTTTGCTTATTCCAAATCTTGAGAGAGAACTGGTTTCTAGAAGACTTCCAATGAGAACTCTGATTCAGACCAAGTTATAAAAACAGGAGTACTTCATCAAAATGAATGATGTGTAATCAAACACTTAGAAGAAAAAAAAGAAGAAGAAGAAAAAAGAAAAAAGGAAAAAAAAAAAGAAAAAAAATGAACGAGGTGACTGACGATCCGATTAAAGCCCTTTGAAATACATAGGGAGTGAGAATGTTCTAAACCTGATGGCAAAACTATTGAAACTAATTTCTCCTTCAGAAATATTTGTTAGAACATTTCTAAGGATAAAAATGGACACTTAATCACATAAGACTTTGGTTATAATTTCAGCACAAATTCAGTCACTGCTATTTCCCACCACTATCAACTCTCCATTATAACTATTGAGTGCTCCCAAGGTGGGGCAAAGATAATTTGCAGTCTGAACTTTTTTTTTGTCCATGACTTGAATCTCTCTGGAAATTTTCCTTTCAGATTTTCTATTTGTTTAGCAGGTTCTTTACAATATACATGTGACTAAAATTATTTTAAAAGCCTTAACTGTATTACAATGACGAAGATTCTGTAGATCTTGTGACAACACATTCCTCTGCTCTGTATGAGTTCATTTAATTCCTTTTCAGTGGTTGATATCTGAACCTCTTTGATTTGCAGTGGCTCGAGCCACACAATTCACTAAGTGCCTAAACAGGTCCAGGAGGGGTTAAAGAACATACCACCAGTATAAAAACTGCCAATCTGTTGTGTAATCTACACAACCTTGCGGCTGAATCTGGGTTCTTGTGAAATTTTAATCAAGTAACTTCAGGAATGTAATATGATGATTGGGAAGTAATATAAAGAGATTCCACAAACTACTAAATTTGCTTTACATTGTTTCATAATTCTATTGTAATTTCCAATGAGAGGAAATTTCCAAATTTTAGTGCTAAAAGTGTCACTTTTTATTGTGCACAGAGAAAGTTTTATGAAGACATATGTTAGGGGAATAGGGTGGTTTTTAAAATACAACATGAGCCCTGGCTGGTGTAGCTCAGTAGATTGAGCATGGGCCTGCAAACTAAGGGGTTGCCGGTTCGATTCCCAGTAGGGGCACATGGGAGGCAAGCACGCATTGATGTTTCTCTCTCTCTCTTCCTCCCTCCCTTCCC
Organism: Micronycteris hirsuta; assembly: GCA_004026765.1. Taxonomy (NCBI): domain Eukaryota; kingdom Metazoa; phylum Chordata; class Mammalia; order Chiroptera; family Phyllostomidae; genus Micronycteris; species Micronycteris hirsuta. The sequence continues at coordinate 101,830 of PVJI01003584.1, forward strand.
TCCTCTCTAAATAAATAAATAAACAAACAAAATCTTAAAAAAAATAATTCCTTAACTAAGATGATACATAATAAAGATTAAACAAAAAAAGAAAACATTTCTTAAAAAAATAAAAAAAAATATAACATGAGACTATTTCAAATATCAGATAAAAGCGGAAGTAACTGAGACATTAATGACTATAGAGGGCAATAACATTGGAACTAGGGTTAGAATGTAATTTACTAAAGATATAATGATCAGATAGTTATTTTTAATAACCTCGAATATCATGTAGGTCATATCACATTTTGTGATCAGAGCTGAGCAAACATTGTTTACTAATTAATTTGTGTTTTTAGTCACTGAAGTTTTAAGGACAAAATGAAAATGTAGGTCTTTATGCTGTTGCAGAATATGGCCATGAAAGCTATCCATCTAAGCAGTTTTTGAAAAAACGTAAAAGGACATAGAGGGAATCATTGAGTTTTCAAATATCCATTTAGAGATAATCACTGCTGGTTGCAGGAGCTAATGGGGTGGGGCCTGAACCCAAAGAATTGTAGTCTAGGAGAATTCATAGTTCAGGTCAAGTCGCACTTTGGGAGATCCCTCTTTACTTTCCTCTGAGCTAAGTAGGAGAAATCTGATTGACATGCACAGTAAAACACTTGTACTAGGAAATAAAAAGAGGAGAAAGACGCTTTGCCAATTCGTGACTTCTTAATTAGGGTCAGACTATCTGGGGATTTCCCATACCCTAAGTTTGTTGAATGATTACATAGGTGTGGGGAAAAGGGACATGCTCAGAGTGGTTCACCCAACTTTTTTTAGTATTGGGGTTCTGCCTGGCAATTTCCTCTTCTGGTATTATGCGTTGACTCACGGAGAGAATAGGTCTCCAACAGGTGTGACTCCTACTTGGATTCAAAGCCTTGGCCTAGGCCTTGACCAGTTGGGCAATGTGAGATTTAAGTCTTTCTCTCTCAAATAATTGGGTCTCTGACCATTATGAAGGGAATTACCTTGGGTTTTATTACAACAGCATACTGTGGGCATAGATACTTGAAGGTAGCTTCCTGTTCTGTTTTGCCATCTTGGGGTGACTCTAAAAAAGTTTTCTTATCTCTGACAGAAAATGTTGACAGGGTTGATTAATTACTACAGAGAATGCTGTGAAGATAATTGGGCAACCTCAATCAGATGTTCAGATGGAAAGACAGGTAGACTGGGACGACACAAGTGTAAATTCTAGGTCTGTAGGTAATGCTTTGTGAAGGTCTTCACCCCAGGGACACCTGCACTGGGGCCTTCTTTGCTGAGTTTCTCCCCCATCCCCAGCACGGCAAGACCGGATGAATTGCCTGAATTGCTGGGGAAAAGGCTCTCTCAGTCAATTAATCAATCAATCAATGTGTGTGTGTGTGTGTATTACAACAGAATTTTTAATGACTTGTAACTATCTTTGTAGATAATATAAAATCAAAACCAGCTCAGATATCTTAAAAACTTTTCCCAGGTGGCTGCTGGCATCAATATTCCACACAAAATTAAAATTATTTCCCAAATGTACATACTCTGCACTCCAATTGGTATCTTAATAGCGTGATTAAAAATTTCTCAGAACTCTTATTAGACTCAGGAAACAGTCTGCGGTGCAGGTGAGAATTTTCAGTTTTTGCAATGGAAACTTTTGACTCCATGAACAAAATGGAATGTCAAATACTCAATTAAATGTGCTCTTCCTCCATCCTTGCCTAGTCCAAAGGTAAAAAATGAAGAACTGCTTGAAAGAGTGATGTTTAGATTTTTTTCCTTTTTCCCTCTAGAACAGCCAGGTGGATTCATATGATCCCATTTTTGTCTTTAGTCTACCAGAACAGTCAGAATTTTTTTTTTTTTCTTTAAATTTTCATCCTCTAAAGGACGTTGGGCGGGGTGGAGTGGGGGAAGGGCAGGGGAAGGAGAAAGGAGAGAAGATACTTTAATTAAAAACAACCAATAATTCAGGGTTTTTAGAATATGGTATGCCATTTCCTAATTAAGAAATGAACTTGACAGGCCTTTGGCCAACTCAATTTAGACATTGCTTTGAAAACCCCAAAGGGCTGGTGGCTGTCCAAGCAACGAGACTCTGTTCCCCTGCGAGACTCCAATCCACCCGCCGGCTGCGGGGCCCTGGGGTCCTTTCCCTCTTCGCGCAGACATCTCGGATCCTCAGGTCTGTCTCTAGCGCTCAGCTCGGAGTTCCGAGGGCCACCTCTGGCTGGTCATCAGGTCTGTGCAAATACATTTTCCTTCCCCAGGACCCCAGACGCGGTCACCTCCCGCCTCCCTCCCGCCCTCCCGCCCTCCCCGCCAGCCGGCGAGACCGATTCGCAGCAGCCCTGGCCGCGACGCGACGGCAGGAAGCGGAGCCCCTGTTGATGCTGTTCCACGGCGCGCCTTCCCGCCCTCCGGTGGCCGCCCCGGCTCTTCCCCTCTTTGGGGCGCCCCCTCCACGCCTGCGCAGTGCCCTGCGGGAGGCGGAGCTCAGATTCCTGTCAGCAGCGGCGGTGGCGGCGACCGTCAGTTTTCTCTCAGGAGAAGCTCCAAACAGACCCGTTGGCTCTTCACCCGCCCTTTCCCCGCCCTGAACCCCCCTCCTGGCTCGCCAGGATTCAGTCCCCGTGGAGTTTCCCCTCCACCCCGCCGCCTCGGTCTTCGCCTGGTGGGAGTCACTGCCCTCGAGGAGGAGGCAGCGGCAGCCACCCTCACCCTCGCCTCGCCGCCCCCGGTTCGGTGCCCGCGGTCTCGGAGAGGAGTGCCGCCGCCACCGCCGCCCCCCCTCCCGCTGCCCTCGGGCCGGGCTGGGTTGAGCTGCGATGCCCTCGGACTTCATCTCATTGCTCAGCGCGGACCTAGACCTGGAGTCGCCCAAGTCCCTGTACTCGCGAGGTGCGTCAGGCTGGGGGCAGCGGCGTGGGGGCGGGGAGGCAGGGCCCGGGGGGCCCGGAGGGGTCCCCGTCTGGAGGGACGGCCGAGCTTGGATGGCCCGTCCTGGGGGATGGGGAGAGTCCGATGGGGTTGGGAGACCTTGGAAGCGGCCCCTCCCCCGCGGAGGCTCAGGCGCCAGGGGGCCCAGATGCCGTCGGCCCCCCTCTCTGCGGCACCGAACACCCCGAGCGTCCCTGTGCCGGCCCGGCCCGCCACTCTCCCCGAGCGGCCAATGCCGGCCTCCCCTGCTCGGGGATCGCCCCAGACTGGGCCCCGCGCTGGGGCCGCCACGATGCGTGGGGCCGCGGCTGCGCTCGCCAGGACCATCCTCCCCGTGAAAGTTGCCCCCGAGCCGGCGGCGTGGCCTGGGGCTGGCTCGGGGTGCCGGGTCCCCGTGGTCCCCACCTCCAGGCTGTTTGTGCGTCGTCGTTTTAGCCCCCTCTCGCTCCGGCCTAGTCCACTCCCTCCCCGTGTCGGGACGGCCCCCCTTGACCAGGCGTTCCGCCGTTCCTCGTCATCTCCCTGCTGGAAGGGGCCCGAATTTTCTGTCTCTGCCCCCTTCTACCTCTGTGGCGTTCTCCTTCCTCACTTCTGCCTCGCGTCTACGAAGACAGGGGTGCTCTCTCGGTGTTAGTTTTATCCCCCACCCCCCGTCCCAGGGGTGCCAGCTCAGGCACGGCCGCTGTCCTTTGAGAATTTTCTGTTTCATTGCTGTGCAAGGGCTCGGTTCAGGGAGGGGGCGCCTTGGGCAGAGATTCCCATTGAAAAACTCTTTTGGCTGAAGCCCAAAGGGGGTTCCCAGGACCTCAAATATTGATGCTCGAGCTAATCTCTACCGGGGTTGAATTCCTATACTGGACACCGCAAGAATGTGTTAGAACAGGTTCCGTGTGCGAGGGGCGTCACACCAAAATGCTCTGACTGCACGCCTCACCACTTCCTAAAGCACTGGGAGGGGACAGAAGGCAGAACGGGGTTATTAGTGATCGATTTCACCGTGTTTTAAAAATCGTGTGCCAGTATGAACTTCCTTCCTGAGAAATTCAGCCTGTCTTCAGTTTTTGGTTTTCTGTGTCCGTCGGATGATTGCACCCCCTCCAGAGGGGCAGCACTTCAGCTCCCCATTCGTGCATTTGAATTGTTTAAGTAACCCGAGTGAGACGGTTTACTCTGGAAGGTACTGGACTTTATAGACTGACGATTGAGTTTGTACACAGAGTCCTACTTAGTAACTGTAGCCATTGTCTGTTGCTCTGATGACTTCAGTTGGCAGCCACTGTCCTGGAAGATGTTTTTGGGCAATGTTACCTGAAGTAGTTAGGAAATATTGTAGCTCTGAGTGTCAGAAGACGGTGTCAAGAGATGATTCTTAGAGGAGGCAAATGTGGTACAATTGGGTACTAAAAATAGTCAAGACATTAACACCATTTGTGCAGTAATCATCAGATAATTTTCCATGAAACAAATGCTTTATGAAAATCTAAGTTTAGCATAGAGACCATTGTAGAGGCAATTCAGCCTTCTTTCGCAGAGAATATATTCACAAATATGGGCTTTAGCTCTTAAAAATACATGACAGTTATATAAGAGATGAATGCTATCCTTGGCTTTAAAAAAATCATTCAGCATAAAAAGTACTTAATGCTTTTTGTGTTTTTCAGATTCTCTGAAGTTACACCCATCACAGAATTTTCATAGAGCTGGACTATTGGAAGGTCAGCAGAGTGCCATTTTAAAGCATATTGTGTGAGTATGCAAAGGCTTTCTCTGAAATGGAGTTTAAATGAGAAAGTGTGAAACTTTGCAAACTCATACAATGTAGTTTTCCCCTAAAGAGCCTGATCCTTCTTTTAGAGCAGCTGAATGTTTCAGTGGATTTTGTTGCTGTGTTTGATGTGCTTGTTAGTTGTTGTATCTGCTTTGAGAAGCCTCGAGTCTCCCCACTCGTATCCCCCCCAATCATTAAAAATTATGTTGAGTGTTTTACCTTGGAATTCCAGATTTTAACAAACAAACTGAATATGAAAAGGCTCAAACAAGACCATAAATATAACTAAAAGAATGACACCAAACACATAGTTGGAAAATTCACAACTTTTATATGCTAAGCTTTACAAAATGATATATTAATTATTTATTACAAAGACATTGATGTCATTACTCTTGCAGTGTTTTTAAAGATGAGGAAAGCCAAGTAATAGAGATGATGATTGAGCTATGCGTAGAAAAAAGGGTTTTAGAAAGTTCTGGAAGTGTTAATAGAGTGTGTAGAATAATTCAGACAACTTACAATTACTTCAGAAAACTTTATTTCATGTTGTTTTTTTAGCATTTTAAGACAAAAAGTCTCTGTGTTGTTTTTATAATTTTGAAGTGGTGTCACATAGATTATTCTTGAATCTTACAATCCTGGAATTGGACAGCAAGGATATTCATTTCCCCATTGTAAAGATGAGTAACCAGAGGCTGAAATTATAAGAGACTTAGGGGGCAAAAAGTCACACAGTAGCAGAAACAATACTTTTTGTATTTTAGTTGGTGTTCTTTACTCAAAGCCAAGCTGCCACTGTAAAATGTATAGGTAACCAGTGCCCTGTAGGGGGGGAGGGGGCGGGGCTCAGATTCTTAAATATTTTGCTGTCCACTTACAAAAGGCCCTAAATATTTGTTTGATTTGAGTGTAGGTGTTTGCTTTCTATAAAGCAGTCTGGTATAGTGAAGAAAAATGTGGGTTTTGTAATTGAGCTTAAATTTGAATACCAGTTTAGCTACTTATTAGCTCTTTGACCTTGGCAAGTAATTTTACCTCTTTAAACTTTAATATTCTTTCTATAAAAATGTATATAATCGCTTAAATTTAGTGAGCTAATGTGTGTGAAAATGTCTGGCTTAATAAATGTTTTCTTTTACTATCAGGTGAATTGTTTTAACTATAGAGCATATAAAAGGTTCTCAAATTATTCATTATATTTATATTTACAAGAAGGCCATAGATATACATTAGCAGGAAAATCAACTACAATCTTAGATGAGGAATTATTAGAAGTGTCTCTTAGTAAAGTAGATTTCTGACTTTTATTCATGATTTTCAATTCGTGACCATGTTGTGGAGTCATATTTGTGTGTACAAACCCAGCCATTCTCTGGTCAAAAACCAGAGAGTGTCATAATCATAGAGATTATTAGGCAGGAGAAAGATGAAAAAAGTGTTAATTGTTTAAGCAAATATTTTAAACAAGTTGATGGAAATGCAGAAAACCATTTATTATTTATATTTACATGTTTGTGCCTAAATATTTCCATTAATTTTTCATTTGGGTTGAGAAGATATGCAAATATTTAAAGTAAGATCACCCTTTTATAGATGATATATAAAATGTGTAAGATGATATATAAAGTATGTAAGTATCAAGTATGTCATGTACTTTTATATCTTTGATACAGGGTATCATAAGAAAGTTGTGTGCTTCTGTAATGAAAGTATTTAATCTCTGCAACCAATTTTTTTTAACCTTTTATTATGGACATTTTAAAGAATATATAAAAATAGAGATAATAAAATAACGAACCCTCATATACCCATCATCGAGCTTTAACAATTACCAATGGATATCTTTTGTTCATATTTTCTTTTTTTTTTTTAAACTTCATGTCTTTTATTAACCCATATACAATTACTTGTCATCTGGTTTGTTGAAGCAATAGGTCAGACAACATTTGCCACAATAATGTCTGTCAAAGTGGCTGGCCATAAAAACTCCAGCACCACATTCGTCTGAAGGGCACTCCGGACGAAGGCGACTGATTTTGCCATTCTCATCCACTTGGTAGTATTTCAGGACAGCCAGCTTAACCTTCTTTCTCTTATGCTTATTCTTCTTGGGAGTGGTGTAAGACTTATTTTTCCTTTTCTTAGCACCACCACGAAGTCTCAACACAAGATGAAGAGTAGACTCCTTTTGAATATTGTAGTCAGACAAAGTACGGCCATCTTCCAGTTGCTTGCCAGCAAAGATCAGTCTTTGCTGGTCAAGAGGAATTCCTTCCTTATCCTGGATCTTGGCCTTTACATTTTCTATTGTGTCCGAGGGTTCAACCTCAAGAGTGATGGTCTTCCCCTTAAGGGTTTTCACGAAAACCTGCATCTTGGCAGTGACTTCACTGCAGAGGGCGGATCGGAAAGGGAGAGCGCCGCGCAGGCCCACTGGGTTTCCCCTAATTTTGTTCCTATTTTCTTCTCCCCTTCCCCAAGCTGTATTCTTTTACAACAAGTATCAGACATCATATCATGACATACATAAAATACTTCTTGTATTATAGTGACATTTCTTATATTTTTATTTATTTTTAGAGAGGGGAAGAGAGGGAGAGAAACATTAATGTGTGGTTGCTTCTCACATGCCCCCTTACTGGGGACCTGGCCTGCAACAGCCTTGTACCCTAGACCTGGAATTGAACTGGTGACCCTTTGTAGGCCCGCACTAAATCCACTGAACTACACCAGCCAGGGCTCCTCTTCCCCCTTTTCAAGGGGACAGTAGGAGGCTACTGCTTCTAGTATATAGTATAATTTCTAATCTGTGTTGAAATTGTAGCCATGTGGTCAGTTTGGGTTCAAATCCTTGTTCCAACATTTGTGTGTGCCCTCAGCTTAGTCATTTTATTTATCTTTTTTGTGCTTCAGTCTTCTCATCCTTAAATGGGAGCATGAATAGTATCTTCATTATAGGTTTTTGTTGAGGCAAATTCATGTAAAGTATTTAACCTAGCTCATAGTAAGGTCTCAATAAATGTTAGCTGAATTAAAACACTTTAAACAATAATCATCTACACAGTGCATACTTTTTCCAAATTTAAGTTCTTTCTTTAGGAAAATAAGGTAGGAAAACCTGCAATTACGTGTTATTAAGCTTTAAAACATAGATTTAAAGTCTCTTTACCATTCAGTTAAGTATCCTGCATATCAGTGCTAGATATGCTTCTTCCGGCTACTACCTTTTTTTTAAAGATAGGAAATTAGTTTTTTTTTAATTGAGGTATAGTTTGTATGTAACATTATATTAAGATATACAATGTAATGATTAGATATTTGTATATATTGGGAACTGATTACTACACCACAATAAATCTAGTTAACTAGGTCGCCATACATAGTTCTGCTACTGCTTTTTAAATTTAATGTGATGATTGCTTGACAACGGGAAAAGAAAGGGTCTAGCTATTTAATGCAATTAAACATAGCCATTAAAATAATATTTCTGATGAAGCCATAATTATACATGAAACTTCTAATAAAATAAGTAAATAAAAGATACTGCTGCAATTATTTTAAAAATAATTTGCCAAAAAATCTTGGACAAAAGTATATACTATTTGTATTTACTTTTTAATCATATTTTTGCATTTACCTACCTTTAAAGAAGATAGTTTGTATAGGTTTAAAAAATAAGATGGTATACAGTTAGGGTGTTCAGATTTGAAGGCTAGTATTCTTCTTTGGGGTACCTAGAGAAAAAGTTCAACTGCAGAGAAAAAGTTACCATTCCTTATACTTTTTATATTGAAAAATATTGATTATGGTATATATTGTGTGTCATATAAAAAACTGAGATACAAATTAAACTATGTGGAAGTATACAAGTAAGATTAACCAAGAGGTCATTCTAGAAATGTAGAAATGTAAGATAAGATCAATCAGATAACACAGCAAAAATAAGCAAATTGGAAAAATTGAGTAATAAAAAATGGATTACAATTTTAAAATGCTTTTAATAGCATGAGTTAGGTTACATGATAGATCAAATTGAAGAACTGGTTAAATAAGAACTAAACACCAATATGAATTAAACATTTAAGATTGGTATTTTTAAAAGGAAAATACGAAATATTACAGTGAGTTAGGGGAAAATAAACTTTTTTATTATCATCAATCTATTTGATATGATACCATGCATAATTATATTTTATAGTTCACAAATGGAAATCCTAAAAATAGTAGCAGTGTCTTACTTGACTTTATGGAATATTTCTAAATTGCCATTAGGCCCGGTTTATTTCTCTTTCTAGGGATCTGTGTTACTAAGGAAGTTAGACTGTTAACTCTTACCCGATGAAATGTATAAAGATACCTTATTGAGAAGGATTTTTGGAAAATACTTAACATTAATCTGTTGGGTTCTTTTTAGTATCTATTAATTTCTATTGATCCATATCTAGTAAATTAAAAATACCATTATGGAAATAATTATGAAAATGAAGTTTAAAAAATGACGAAAGTCATACCTAGTTCATCCCAACATCTTGCTTCTAGGATCCATCTCTGGTTTCCTACCATTTGTTTTTGTGTATCTTCCTAACCTCTGCTTTCATGATTTTTCTTCAATCCTACAATTCTATTGTTTATTACAGTAAGAGGGTGGAAATTCATATTTAATCAGATGGTTCATGGCCTGCTCTTAATTGACTCTTGACTGCACTGTAATTATTCCAGGAGTCTCCCAGAACCTGAAAGTGCTAGTACAGAAAAACGTTTCTTATTGTAATCAGTATAATATACAGAGTGGGGGAAAAGTAGGTTTAAAGTTGTTTGTATGGAAAATAATACAATAATTAATAAATGATCACTTATTTGCCCCACCCTGTATAAAACAGCCACTTTTATTAGAAAAAGTTAACTCATCAGATTATTTGCTATTAAGAATTAACAGGTAATTAGAAAAAAGAAAAGATCAAATTAATCTGAGACATCAGTTGGCCCTGATTATGTAGTGACAAAGGATAGTCCTGTAAGCTTGAGAGTGTGGTAAAAGACATTCTTAAATAGAAATGTTGCTTATTAAACTTACTGTATTTTCTTGTTAAGATTTTATTTCAGGTTACATAAAAAAGATTTATGTCTCTTTTATTTGCTCTTAATAAAAATCAAGGTTATAAAAGGTATAATACACCAATTATAGACATGTACTTGAATAAAAATATAGAAATTTTCTTTATGGATTAACTACAGATAATGATTTCAGTTTTCATCTATAAATAAAACTTGATGTGATAAAGGATCCATATTTTTTTAAAGATTTTATTGATTTATTTTTAGACAGAGGGGAAGGGAGGGAGTAAGAGAGGGAGAGAAATATCAATGTGCGATTGCCTCTCGTACTCCCCACACTGGGGAACCTGTCCTGCAGCTCAGGCATGTGCCCTGACTGGGAATTGAACCAGTGACCCTCTGCTTCTCAGTCTGGCGCTCAATCCACACCAGCCAGGGCGAGGATACATATTTTTTTATGATTTGAACTGGAGATGTGATTTTTTACTTTTATTTGTAATAACTATTGAAATATAGATTTTTGTCTCTTGCTTTTAATACCATAGCCCCTCTCTTATCCGCAGTTTCACTTTCTGTGGTTTAGTTATCTGTAGTCAGCTATGGTCTGAAAATATTAAATGAAAAATTTCAAAAATAAAGAATTCAAAAGGTATTTTGACAGAGACCACATCCTCATAGATTATTACAATATATTGTTATAATTCTATTTTATTTTTAGTTATTGTTGATCTCTTACTTTGCCTAATTTATATATTAAACTTTATTATAGGTATGAGTGAATAGGAAACAAAATAGTATATATAGTGTTTAGTACTATCTGAGGTATTGGACATCCACTAGAGGTCTTGGAATGTCTCCCCCTTGGATAAGGGAAGAATACTATATTTACTTGATAAGGAGGTGATGATTATTACCGCTGGCCAGCCATGAATGTTTATTGCGTCTTTCCCATTTAGAAATGTTATGGTTAGTCTTTGGTGCATTCAGTACTTGGTTTTGAAAGTGAGACAAGAGCAGAAGAGCTTCTAATAGTGAGCTAAGTTGTTGATTATTCTTATCTTTATAAAGTTAGCTCTAGTTTTAAAAATCTACTTAAAGCAATCTTTGTAGGACATTTAAAAAGAGACAATGTTGATAGTTAAGGAGAAGGAAGAATAATAAATTCAGTGTTAATATAATTGAAAACCTTTTTGAGCAAGTATGTGTATCAGCATTTTATAGATATTTTTCACATTTAATTTTCAGGAAACTCCTATGAGATAGTATCAGTATCCCTACTTCATAAATGACCATACTGAGGTATAGGGGATTCACTAATTTCCCCAAGGTCATGTAGCTAGTGGAGGAGTCTGGAATTTGAAACCTGACAATTTTACCCCAGAATTTTGAGCTTTCCTGATTTTCTTACAGTACAAACATTTTATTTTTAAAAAATTTCATTTATTGATTTATTTTAGAGATAGAAAGGAAAGGTTTTATTTATTCAATGATTAATTTTAGAGCAAGACAGGAAAGAGAGAAACATCAATTTGTGTTTTAGTTATTTATGCATTCATTGGTTGATTCTTGTATATGCCCTGACTGGGAATCGAACCTGAAACTTTGGCATATCGAGACAATGCTCTTACCAATTGAGCTACCTAGCCAGGCACAGTACAAACATTTTATAATTGGCATTTACACTTTGGGCCCTAATAAGTTTATACCACTGTTTGTGTGATATATAAAAAATACTCTGTATAGGATTCTTTAGCTAAATAGCTTCCGTAAAATAATAAGAAATTCTATAAGCCATATGTAAAAATCAGTAAAGAATATGATGATGACCCTTTGGGGCAATATTTTAACACTCAATTAGCAAATCATTTCCTGGCTTTGATGGGTGTCTTTAAGATTTAGCTGAAGCACATTGCTGGTTGAACCACCTCTGTCTTAACTGATGATGGTATTCTTTTTTTTTTTTTAATTTTTAAATTAATTTATTGTTGTTCAGTTACAGTTGTCTGCTTTTTTCCCTCCTCCCCTCCTCCCCCCCGTGATGATGGTATTCTGAAGTGAAAAGTAAGGCAAGGGTAAGCAGGCCACCACAAAAGGAGGATTACTTTAGAAATGGAGGATGCCATGGGACTCTCGATTTCTTTGGCAGTAGTTTTACGGAAAGCATAGTAATCACTTTACCCTATTCTGCTCATATGTTTCAGAGCCTAAGTTTGTGAAGAAATGAGCAACAGAAAAAACACTCCTAATAGAGCCTCAAGAGTCGATTTTATTTCTTGATATGGTTGGACTTTGCTTCTAAACTTCCTAATACTACTGTGTTAGGTATTAAAAAAGAGTTTTAATTCTAGTTTGGCCCTGAGACCTCATGGAAAATAGTGTAAGCATTCCTTTTCTTGTTACAGACTAAGAAAAAAAAATCTAGAATGGTAAGTTAAATTAATAGATAATAGGACCACTGTGGTTAATGGAGAAAGCTAGAGATGTGACCTTAGTCACATTAAAAAAAAAAAAAAAGTCTTGTGCCTTTATCAGAAAATATAATTCTTCCCAACAGGGGTTTTTCTCTGTGTTTGGGAGGATTTGGGGGGGAAGAGGTTGATCTTAATTTTAAAAAGAGTTTTGAAAAGTCTGTGCCTCACAGTGCAGAATAACCAATTAATATGAGGTAAATGTGCAACTGCAAGTAGACCTATTTGCTCAATATCATATCAAGTCTTTTAACTAGGTATACTTTCCCTGGGACTTTAGTTGATTGAAGTAGGGTATGTGTGTGGGTACATGTAAGGATCGCTCCTGTCAAACCCCAACCCACAACAACTATTAAATTAATCTTGTAATTTTTAACTGTCATATTCCAGGAACAAACTTCATTTTAAAAAACATAAGTCAGTGGAAGTAGGACTTATTTATGGATAGATTTTTAAATACCTATATCTATCTGTTTCATGTGCAGAAACAATGCATGGAAATTTTTTAACTTTTCATTTCTGCCCTGGCTCGTGTGGCTCAGTGGATTGAGCGTGGGCCTACAAACGAAAGGGTCGTCAGTTTGATTCCCAGTCTAGGGCACGTGCCTGGGTTGTGGGCCAGGTCACTGGTAGGGGGCGCATGAGAGGCAACGACACATTGATGTTTCTCTCCCTCTCTGTCTCCTTCCCTTCCCCTCTCTCTGAAGGTAAATAGATAAAAATCTTTAAAAAATTTTTCTGCAGGGTCGTTGGAGCAGTATAGTATCTAAAACACTACCAAACTTGTATTATTCTACTGCTTTTGGAATAATTCTGTTAAGAGTTAAGAATACTTTTTAAACATTTTTTTTCTGGTAGGGATTAGTCTTTGAATTACAAGATTTTTAAATACAGAAGAGTTGGGATTTTTGTTTGGGAGTTTTTGGTCATTTTATTCCTTTGTAATATTCTTTTTTTAATTAAAACATTTTTGAGGTATAATTGACATATTAACATTATATTAGTTTTAGATGGGTAACATAATGCTTTGATATATGTATATATTGGGTGTGATTACCACAATAACTTTAGTTAACATCCATCACCACATGTAGTTACAATATTTTTTCTTGCAATAAGAACTTTTAACATATACTCTTTCAGCAATTTTCAAGTATATAATACAGTATTGATAACTATAGACACCATGCTGTACATTACATTCTCAGAATTTATTTATCTTATAACTAGAAATTTGTACCACTGACTACCTTTACTTACTTTGCCCACCCTCTCCTGCGCCTGTCCCCTACACCCTGCTACTGGCAACCACCAGTCTGTTCTCTGTATCTGTGAGTTCAGTTTTTTGTTTTTTGGTTTTTTAGATTATACATATAAGTGAGATCATACATTATTTGCCTAACTTAGTTCCTTATGTGGTATATCCATTTAACAGAAGAATATTTGGCTGTAAAATGGAACAAATTACTACTGATATGTATTACCACATGGATGAACCTTGAAAACATGCTAAGTGAAAGAAGCCAATCACAAAAGGCCACATATTGTATAATTCTATTTATATGAAATGTACAGAGTAGGCAAGGAGATTACTGGTTTCTGGGGGAGTATTGAGGGTTGGGGGATTAGAGGGATGATAGTTAAAGGTTTGAGGGGTTTTTTGTGGGGAGGTGATAAAAATGTTCTGCAGTTTATTGTTGTGATTGTTACACAACTCTGTGAATATACTAAAGCCAAGTGTCTAAATACTTACAGTGAAGTATTATTCCCCCTTAAAAAGGAATGAAATTCTGATACGTCTTACAACACAAATGAACATTGAAAACATATGCTAAATGAAATAAACCAGACACAGAAAAGTAAATATTATATGATTCCATGGCTCCATGTGGTATCTAGAATTGAGACAGAAAGTAGAATAGTGGTTACCAGGGAAAATGGGGAAAAGGCAATGGGGAGTTATTGTTTAATGGGTACAGAGTTTATGTTTTAGATTATGAAGTTGTTCTGGAAATGGATAGTGGTGATGGTTACACAATATTGTGAATGAAGTTAATGCCATTGAATTGTACACTTTAAAAAATGAATACTATGTTAAATTTTATGTTATGTATATTTTTACCACAAAAGTATATGCTAAAAACAAAGTTAATTTTAAGAATCTGAGTTATATGCAGTGTTTTATAAAGTTAATGAAACAGATAATTGTGTAGTGGCACATGGAACGGAGACTATTTTCATTCTTCCCATTTAACAATATATTTTAGTTGTTTTATGTTTAGTCATTTTATGGTTTTCTTCCATTTTTATAAAGTGTGAATTTCTTTTGCTTTCTACATGGGACCCAATATCTTTAACTTTAAATGTAAGTTAAACACTGTTAAGCATGCAACATCTTGGATAATAACAAATCTTTGATGAGCCAGTCTAGACTACAGATGACTTTGTGAAAAATTCATGAAGTAGACACATTAACCTCATTTAGATTGGAAAATTTTTGACTATTAATACACATGGTTGATTCATTTTGTTGATTTCTAGAAAGCAAATGTTTATAGTATTTAATAGTAGCAAGAGGATTGTAGTTTTCCAATAAATGTCACAGAATAGTGGCAGTGAGCCAGGAAGAAGAAAAGCTGCATTAGTGAAGTGAGACAGACTTCTGTAGCTATGGAAACTATAAACCCTACTAAGTCTCAAAAAGGTATGCTTTTTGTATTTGTATTATTAATTAGACATTAGTAGACGTTAATGAGGACTCTGGATAACTGATTAAATATAGGTATAATGGTATTCATTACAAGGTCTGGGTAAGAGGAATTATTGGGCAGTTTAGTATTTGTTTGTGTGAACATCAAAGTACTTAATTTATTTATCTCTAATTTGATTTACTATGGCCCTCAACTGCTAGAATGTTTTCTATATAAAAGGATGTTTTGCCAGACTATTGCCACAGCTCAAGTTTTAAGTTTATCTAAGAATAAATGAGAGAATATGAACATAATGCAATTTAGTAAAATTAAATTAATCTCATCTGGTACTTATATGTTTATTGGCAAATGCATATTAATATGTGCACAAGTAAAAATTTTTGACATATATTATTCCAATTGAAATCCCAACTTTTTTCATAGTAGCTGAATATTTATTATAGTATTTCTTTTTTTATTATTATTCTGTTACAGTGGTCTCCATATCCCCCCCTTTACCCTTCTTTGCCCATCCTACCACCCCCTGCACCCACAGTCAGTTCCCACACTGTTGCCCATGGCTGTGGGTCATTCATACATGTTCTTTGTCTAGTCCTTTCCCCTTCTTTCCACCATTGTCCTCCTCTCCCCAGCCCCCCACCCTGGTCACTTTTAGACTGCTCCATGTTTCTGTGCCTGTGGTTCTGTTTTGTTAGTTTATTTTGTTCATTAGATTCCACTTATGGGTGAGACCATGTGGTATTTGTCTTATCACTGACTGGCTTATTTCACTTAGCATAATATTCTCCAGTTCCATCCATGCTGTCCCAAAAGGTAGGAGTTCATTCTTTCTGCTATGTCATATTCCATTTGTAAATGTACCACAGTTTTTTGATCCTCTCATTTACTGATGGACACTTAGGCTGTTTCCAGCACTTGGCTATTGTAAATAGTACTGTTATGAACATGGGGGTGCATAAGTTCTTTTGAATTGGTTACTCAGGATTTTTAGGGTATATTCCCAGCAGCGGAATTGCTGGGTCAGAAGGCAGTTCTGTTTTTAGTTTTGTGCACAAGTAATCTAAACTAAAGTTTTGTGTACAAGTAAATTTTATGAATAGGTAGATATAATTGGCATACTGGTAATTTATAATAATTTTTGTATTGTAGAACAGCTAGTGCTTTTACCAAGTAGTAATTTCCTGATGGATACCCTGACTGACCTATAAGCTTAATATTTCCCCTAGTTATAGAAACCAACTTACTCCTAAGATTACTTAAGATTAGGTCTGTAATCAGGGTTGTCTGTACTCATTTGGTGGAATTATAATGGGCTGTTTGAGGTGGCAAGCTTCAAAAGGGAGATGGTGGCTAATTCTAAAAAGAGAAAGGTAACCTAGAGCTGAAACATAGCCATTGAGTAATTGTGTTCTCACCATTCTAGTTTGCTTATTTGTGTGTAAGTCAAAAGGTGCATTTTCCCTTAAATTTAGTTGTGTTTTGTTCTCTTATATACCTATACTAGGAACTATTCCTTCAGTTTGCTTGACCTTTTCGTAAACATCAACCAGACATAGAAGCAAATGATATTTTAGAATTTCCCAAATCAAACAGAATTAGAAGCAAAATTTAGCAGTCCTTTATTGTATGAGGAAAATGAAACAGAAAAGCTCTTTTGGAAAAATCATTTAAGGTTGGACCATATCATAGTGCCCAGAAAGGAGAATTTTGGAAGTGCCAAATTGGTGGAGAAAAGGTT
The DNA here is from genome assembly GCA_004026765.1 of Micronycteris hirsuta. Lineage (NCBI taxonomy): Eukaryota > Metazoa > Chordata > Mammalia > Chiroptera > Phyllostomidae > Micronycteris > Micronycteris hirsuta. Next base: position 118,528 of record PVJI01003584.1, read on the forward strand.
TTAGGGCTTCTTCCATTAAGGACTTTTAATTTTCACCACTCCACTGCGGGAACAAAGATTGACCAGAGCATTGGAGAGTCCTTCTTTGTGTGTTGGACCTCTCCTTTTCCTACTTCATTTTTGCTAGGACGTTGTTCATCTACTTGTCCATTAATCATATATTGAAGAGATCATGGACTGTAGTAAGCATAGCTCTTCATAAAGGGACTGGATGATGAGAAAAGGACCATTTTAGTAATCCAAATATGGATATGCTGTACTAAGACAGATGAGCACTCATTTGGATTACTAAAAATTTTAAAGGTAGATAAGACTCAAATTCAAAGGATAAAATTTAATAAAAATAAGAGTAAAACAAGTTTCATCAGTTAAAATAGCTAGGAATAGACAAAGTAAAAAAGCAATATCCCTAATTTTGGTATTTAACTAAAATTGAATAGAAACTTTAGGTCTAGAGTCTGTACCTCAGCATGACTCAAATTACCCCTTTGAGTCTTCAGGGTAAGGCTTTTGTAGGAAGTTATTTTTCATGATACTGTGTTCCTTTGTTTTTCATTTTTCCTTCACTGTATATTTTGTCTTCCAAAATAGGTGACTTTGTCATTCCAGGTTATCTAAAGAGCTCCTTTCTTTGGCATTTGTAAGACTTCTTAGTACAATTTTTAATGAATGCTCAGTACCAGGTGCCTAAACACAAGTATTCTGAATGAATGAATAAATTGACAAATCTTGTTTTAGGCAGTTGGCTATGGTATACAATAAAGTGGTTTCCCAATAATTTTAGGTTTGAGCATTTATTAAAAAAAACTATTGGTCAAAGTTCATAATTTTTCAAGGAGAGGCATTTCACAGTACAGAGCAGTACTATTTTTTCTTTGTATTATTAAAATAAAACAGTTGAATTTCAATTTGTAAATATGAGAATATTGTCATTGACAGTTAACTTTGTCTCAGGGTAGAACATTGTAAGGAGAAAATAAATTCTAAATTGGTTTAGACAAAAATATATTTTAAGTTTAATGTCCTATGAATTTCAGGTTGTGTTCTATATCTTTTTCTGGCTTGTTTTCCCCTTGACCTGACAGGATACGAAAGTTTGTCCCACATAATTGTTTTTCAGTTTTGCTAAACATTTTTTAAATGACTAACTTTGGCCAAGGGTAAAAAAAACATTGAGTCTCTCTCGCCTCAAAGGTGAATTGTTTTCTAAAATTGCTGTCTATTGCCTCACTCTTGAATAGGATCACTAAGAATTTATGTTGTGGGACCCTGTTCTGTTTTACAGCAGATCCAATTCCAAGGTCTAAGGTCCAACTATATAGGAACATTTACTAACCCACTTTGTGGGGCCTTGGAGCAAGACTGCCTGGGTTCAGGTTCTAGTTACATTTTTCACTAGTTGTGTAACAGCTTGGAAAAGTTAATTGACCTCTCCATGCCTCAGTTTCCTCATCTGTAAAATGCTATTGATAATAGAATTTACATGATAGAGTTGTGAGAATTGAATGAGTTAATATAAGTGAAATGCTTAGAATGGTGCCTAGCATAAGCTACATAAGTTGCTGTTGTTATTATAATATAGTGTCTACATGTTTTTTTTTTAAAGGTTCAAAAAACATACTTTTATTCTAAGATCACTAGTGCCAAATAAAAAGTAGAAAACATCACATATTAAATAAAGCAGAATAAACATCAGCATTAGTCTTTTTGGCATTCTGTGTTTGTGGTCATTTTCTCTTGAGTATTTTTTTTTAAAGATTTTGTTTATTTTTAGAGAGAGGGGAAGGGAGGGAGAAAGAAGGAAAGGGAGAGAAACTTCGAAGTACAAGAGAAACATCTATCGGTTGCCTCTTACATGCGCCCACAACCTAGGCATGTGCCCCTGACTGGGACTGGAACTGGCCACCTTTTGCTTTGTGGGCTGACACCCAACCCACTAAACCACACCAGTCAGCACCTTTGAGTGGTTTCTTGATTGTAGGAATAATAACAGTGCCATAGTTTCTCTGGGTTTAAAAACAATTTGTGCTAGTGCAAGAGCAACTAATGCTGTTGGCCATCTCTTTTTTAGTAATGATTTGTACTGACAAGAGTATCTGGTCATTAGGCTCAGTTTTCTTTTTTTTGGTTTATAATCAATTTTATTATTATTATTTTTTTAACTGTTAACTCCTTTGAATTTTTTATTTATTTTTTATTTTATTTTTTTTATTTTAACTATATTTTATTGATTATGCTGTTACAGTTGTCCCAATTTCCCCCCCTTCTTGCCCCCCACCCCCTTACCCCCCTTTCCCCACCCTTTAGTTTTGTCCATAGGTCATACACATAAGTCCTTCTGCTCTGCCCTTCCTATACTATCCTTAACCTCCCCCTGTCTGTTGTCTACCTCCCATTTATGCTACCGGTTCTGTGCCCCATTCCCATCCTCTCCCCCAACCACTCCCCTGTTGATGTTCCTCCATACCTTATATAACTCCCTTTAACATTTCATACAATAAAGGCTGGGTGGTGATGAACTTCTTGAACTTGACCTTATCTGTGAAGCACTGTATCTGCCCTTCCATTCTAAATGAAAACTTTGCTGGATAGAGTATTCTTGGATGTAGGTCCTTGCCTTTCATGACTTGGAATACTTCTCTCCAGCCCCTTCTTGCCTGTAAAGTCTCTTTTGAGAAATCAGCTGACAGTCTTATGGGAATTCCTTTGTAGGTGACTGTCTCCTTTTCTCTTGCTGCTCCTAGGATCCTTTCCTTATTTTTGATCTTGGGTAATGTAATTATGATGTGTCTTGGTGTGTTCCTCTTTGGGTTCAACCTCTTTGGGACTCTCTGAGCTTCCTGGACTTCCCGAAAGTCTATTTCCTTCCCCAGCTTCGGGAAATTCTCCATCATTATGTGTTCAAATAAGTTTTCAATTCCTTGGATTTCTTCTTCTCCTTCTGGCAGCCCTATGATCCATATGTTGGGACATTTACAGATGTCCTGGAGGTTTCTGAGCCCCTCCTCCATTTTTTGAATTCTTGTTTCTTCATTCTTTTCTGGTTGGATGTTTTTTTCTTTCTGCTGGTCCACTCTGTTGATTTGAGT